>JAUZSX010166591.1:0-16762 GCA_034780655.1 Idiosepius hallami
CCTGAGGGAGACTAGGCCGAAACGTAGTGTGATAACATAAAAAAAAATACCTACTAAGATGAGGACAAAAGTCCGAATAATAAAGTTAATACCTAAATGAAAATGTGTTTGAATTTACTTTTCAATCTGTTGTTGTCTTTTTTGTGATCCTTTTTTCTCAGTTATTGTTTTGATTCAATAGGTTGAAAAGTTCATAATATTAAGTCATCAAATTATGAGCATGTGGCCTGACCTTTGTTTTTTTGTTTTTTACCTTTTCTGTGGGGGTTAAAAAAAATTGGACATTATTATCAAGGAACAAAATTTTAATGGGCAATATGGCAAATTGGACCTTTTTGTTATTGGACATTTTGACTTACCACCAACAAAACACATGTGGATAGTATAATGTCATGGGGTCTGTCCCAGCTCGCGGGGCTAAATAGTGGAAGAAAAGAACAACACAGACATGATGCTTATACTAGCTCAGTTGTCAGGAAAACTGACTTCCCAGTTTATTTTATAAGAGAGGGAAAGGTAAAATAGGATTAACTCTTTTTGGGGTTATGTCCCTTTTTAGGTGGACATCACAGGTAGGTCTACAACACTTCCAAAGTTTGTATCAAACTAGAAGACGAGGGAGATGGGCTCCGATAATGTAAAGATGTGGGGAGTGTCAGAGAGAAGTATTCTGAAAGTGTCAAAGGAAGTTTACAAAAGCACTTATGATATTCAACCCCAAGATTGTATTATCATTGGTGTTAAACCCTTACCCTGGTGACCAAATCAGTCCTTGCTTTCTTATTCTGCTTCTTCCATGTTTTGAGGACTTTTTCTTACATGTTTTCACTCCTGAGGAGACTTGTCTTCCTGGAATTCGAAAACCTTTCCCCAGAAAACCTGGAGATTGATATATTCTGGCCTCCCTTAGAGTCTTAGATAAGTAAATATTCTTAACACGATGGGGCAGTGAGGGTGGAGACTGGAGCATTGATAAAAGCTTGGACTCTGAAATTGTATTATGCAGGTTCAAATCCCAGTCAAAACTATTACATTCACTTTTAGCTGCCTCGGGCAGATGAGGCTCATTAACTCAATCATCTATGTGAAGGGTAACACTGAATGCAAAAAGTCCAGCTAGGTGGAGCATTGGTAAAAGCTTGAGCTCTGGAATCATATAACTTGAGTTCAAATCTGAAAACCATTCTATCTACCTATAGCTGTCTCAGGCATATGGAGCTCGTTAACTTGAGAGTACTCATCTACGTGAAGGACAACACTGATTTCAAAAGCCCAAAAAAGCCTTTCGGGTTGAGTGTTGAGCATAGAGCTAGTGACTCTTTCTTGTAAGACAGTTATGCTATGGGAACAGCAAAAAAACAAATTTGCTACCCAATGAACCACTCGGTGTAACGATTGATGATCAGACGAAGGCTAGCTCTATCATGAAGACACTGGTTTTGCAACAAAGTTGTGTGTGTGAAAACTGAAAAAATCAGCTGTTTTCTTGAATAAATTATAACAGTTCATTTTTTGTTCCTAGATTTGGTGTTTTGTTTAATTTACACAACAAAATTTGGGGTCCATCATATTACACATCTCTAGATCAATGGGTAGAGACGGTGGAGCATTGGTAAAAGCTTGGGCTAGGAAATCGCATTAGGCGAGTTCAAATCTAAGTCAAAACCATTACATTTGCCCCATCTGCCTCGGGCAGTTAACTCCAGAAAACACCTCTAGGTGAAGGGTAACTGAATTCAATAAACCCAGGTATTTAGAACACATAAAAATGGCCTTGTGCCTAACTTTGTTTGGTGCTCGACCAAGTAAATATGATATTACACATCTTTATCTTATGATGAACATATGCCATTAAACCCAAACAATCAAAATGATAACAATTTTCAGCAAGAGTTTCAATTAAATCTAGCAAATTGTTTCCCATTCTTTTTATTATCCCTTAGAGCAGTGGTTTTCAACCGGAGTTCCGCAGAACCTTAGGGTTATGTTCTTACAGCTCAGGCTTTCCGCAATTTCTCAATTTTTAATTTAGAACAACACAAAAATAAACATTTTAAATTTGATTCTGTTAAATCTATTTGATTATTATAAGCTTATTTTTTTTTTTAATTTGAGTTTTATTGTATAAATGTTCTATAAATCAATGAGTTGTGCAAGAAAACCAGACTCAAGTTTCTTCATTGAGTTTTTAATGAGAATAAATGTAATCTATTCAAACAGGTAAATCTTAAAAATTTCATTTGCAACAAACATTTAAAATACTCTAAAAAATTTTTTATTTTTATTTTATTAAAACAAACAAATTATTGCACTTGGGTTCTTCTAGCCATAGAATGTTTCCATTTGGGTTTTGCTCTAATAAAAAGGTTGTAAACCACTACATTAGAGTCTTAGATAATGTAAAATTACCAGTTATGACTCCAAATTAAAATTTTCTCTGACCTGGAATGAAAAAATTATTTTTACCCAAAACTAATATTGAAATGTGCTCTACATTTCAATATCATTTTGGGGTAAAAATTATCTTTTAATGCTAATATCTTCTTGATGTCTATAAAAAAATGTCTTTTTTTGAAACTGATTTTTATCTCTATTCTATAGATCATGTTTTTGGATCCAGACATAACAAAATTACAAACTAGAACCATTCTAGTAGAGAAACCTAGGCTTGAACTACTAGTGTGTCTTCCTTTGCTTTAGGGTTGCCAGGGCCAATATATCGTCTGTTTAGAGCTCAAAGGGTTAAAAACTAAAGATTTACTATTAAAATTGTCAATAATAATACTTAATAAAAGCATATTAACATAGCCCTACAATAATAAAACAACAAAGGCAAAAAATATTTTTTTAAAAAATGATAAATTTTATTTTAGAAATAAAAATCTACATACAACCTCCTGTTATAAGTTTTATTTTCTGAGGATGTAAACATATTTAGCCTGAGTCAGTATTTCTCAATCAGAGAGAGATGGGAATATTTTAACATTGACAATTTTGAAATATTTCCACCCCTACGGTCGGGTAACCAACATTCCTCTTTAAGAACTTTGCCAGGTAAGTTAGAAATAGAAAAAGTGGAGAGGAACGAATGTCATCATTATGTCACCATTATGGACCTCACTAATTCATACCAAACTTCCCTCTCAAGCATTAATGTCCACACCCCTGATTCCTACATCCCTGGAGATGACATCAGAAAATGACAGTTTTCTAGCTATTGGATTATCAAAGTATCATAAAATGCAAATTGCTTTGGCTGATGCATTCTTCGGCTTTCTTCAGAGATTACTCATACTTAGAAACCTTCAACATGAAGGCTGAAGGTCACATCAGCTGAAATATTGCAAAGATATTGATGAAGATGAGAGTAGAAGTCTGAATAACTTTGATAGACTGATCAAACATATACAAACAGAAACAAAGCTGGTTTTCTATGCCTGAGGATGGCTAGACCCCAAACATCCCAATATTTACAAGAAGTTAATAGAAATAAAATCTAACCTAATAATCTTTTCATTTTCTATCTTAGAAAAACTTATGTAAATAAGATTAAAAATAAAAGAACTTTTATATTTTTTTTTTTACTTCAATGTTTTTTATTTTTATATTTTCGGTTTATCCTTTATAAACAGAAAATGAAAAAAATAAAAAATACTGAAGTAAAAAAGTATAAAATTTTCTTCTATTATTATTAAAATTGCAATCTTATGTTTTGTTGATTGTAATAATTATAAACAAAAATATGGCCTTGTGCCAAACTTGGGAGTGCTCACCAAGTAAATATCATAATTATAAACAATTAGTTTCCCTGATTCATTAAAATGTTGGCTTTCTAAATCCAACAACAAATACAACACATTATCCACAATTTGAATTGCTTTAAGAATTTGTGTAATTGTTTATAATATTCAAAGGCAAACTAGAAGGCTAACAAAGAAATGAACAGATAGTTATATTAAATAAGATTGGGATTCTCTATTTTAATATTGATGCTTGTAGAAAAAAACCTTTAGAATTAATAAAATAATATTCAAAATGGCAATAGATTTAAAAAAAAAAACAAACAAAAAAAAAACCAAAAATAAGAAGACCGCTGAGTTGATACGGCAGTGCACTGACAAAGTTTCAAAAAGGAATGAAAGAAAAAAAAAACAATGGCTGTAACGAATATCCTTTGGAACGTAGATATTATTGGATTAAACATGAAGACCAAATACTTCATTCGACCTCACATCCCCAGTGAGACCCACACACATACACACAGGCTATACACATCTCTTAAAATTCATTACTACAAAATCTACTTTAACTGAATTTGATTCATCAAGAGTTCAATAAACTCTAAGTATTATTTATGAATAGTTTTGAAAAAAGGACCAAATATTAAAAGAGAAAAAAAAAAAATAAGCTTATTACTACTTTTGCAAAATTAGCTCTTCAAAATGAAATGGAGATTGATTTCTTGAAGGATTGTTTTGTTTTACAGCTTATCAACCTTTTTTGGTCATTTGATGCACATATCTCTTTCAGCCACACATTGTTTGAATAGCATTAGTGAATGGATGGAATATGATTCATACCTTTCCCAACAGTATAAACTCAAAAGAAAATAAATCAAATATTTCAATAGCAGATAATGGTATTGATCATAATTTTATGTAAATTTCTAATTTCTACAAATTATTAACTTTAAAAATTACATCAAGAGTTGGTAAATTGGTAATAAGTGCTCCATTTCTATGGAGGACAAAAACTAAACAATTTTTATTTGTTTGTTTGTTTTGTGTTTAATGGCATATCAACCTTTTTAGGTCATTTTAATGCCAAGAACAATTATGATAAACATCATTTTTATACACAGTTTTTTTACTAACACAGGTTGCACTATTTAATCCATAGGTGGAGGGAAGATGTGGCTTCATACCTTTCATAAGAGTATTAGTCGACATGTCAATGTAGACGGAACAACTTGGATTTGAACCTCCATACTACGGTTCCAAAGTCCGATGCTTATCCACGTCGACTGTCCCTTCTTTTTATGATCTTCCAGATATTTTGAAACTAAATGAATTTAAGACTATTTACAGGAACTAAAATAATATTTTTCTACTGTTTTATAGATTTAAACAAAAAAATGGAAATTTTTCTAATTCATAAATTCACAAAAATAAATCTTTGTATATAAAATCAAAATAAACAGATTGGAAGAATAAAGTTTGAAAAATAAAACTTACAATTAAATAGATTTTTAAAAAATAGGTAAAATATTGAAATGAAGAGTTTAAATGCCATTTAGATTAATGGGCCTCAAATCAGATTGTTATACAAAAGAGGACGACCTTGGGACAGAGCATATTCTCTTTTGATGACCCAATATTTACTGAAAGTTGAAATATCTCATGATAAAAATTTAAAAAGGCTGACAAACACAATTAAGTCTACAATTAACTGAGAAGAAGAAATATAGAAGCTACAAAATGTGTAATGGTATAAAGGTTTTAAAGGCGGTGTGACGCCTTATTTCTAATGATAAATTACCTTCCATAGGTGTAAATAATATAGACACATTACTCTATTCTGCAAAAGCATTTAATCCTTATCCAGTCTCGAGAGATGATGAAGTAAATGGAAAAGTGTTTAGCATGGGTGTATTATTCAAAGAGTGGAAGGGTCCTGCAATGAGAGTGTGAGTGAGTAGCAAAGCTGATCAAATGGCAAAGATTAAAACTTAAGTCACTTTTTAGTCTGGTTTTTTCAAAGACAAATACAATGTCTTATTGATAATCTGCCGATCTGGGTTGATCTTACGAAGCAATTGTGCTATACTGGTTGTAAGCTGTTCATTTGATAAGTTGAGTTTCTTTGATTTGAACTTCTGCAACAAATCCTTGGTGCTCATTGGCTTTCGCATCAAATAACGCCGAATTGCCTCTTCAGAAATGCCATCACTAGAAATAGAATTTAAGAGGGAAAAAAAAATTGCATTTAGTTTGTTTTTATTATTCTTGTTTGGCTTTGAGATTAAAAAATAAAAAAATCATAGAACAGACTAAAGAATGCAATTAAAACAAAAAACAATTTTTCAAAATTATTGCATGTGTATATATATACACACACACACACACAGGGTGTTTAAAAAAAAACATTTCAAATGACGACAAATCCTTTATTTATGAACTTACAGTGAAATGGAATAGCTTTATATTAGTGAGTACATTTTTTGGGACACCCTATACATACATACATACATATATATATTTATTTTATTTTTGAGATAAGTTTTCATAATGTGAGTATTAATTTCATGTTGGTCTTTTGCCCTTATTTTGTAAGGGTTTTGTTTTTTGTTTTTAAAAAACGTAGATTCAAAACATAAATGTATCAAGAAAAAAGACAAAAGTCTGCCATAAAATTAATACAAGAAAAATTCAATTTAACCAGGTAAAAAAACAAAAACAAAGATGTGTCCTATCATGTTATTTAAACATTTAGAAGGCCAAATTAGCAACTTTTTTTTAAAGTTTACATATTTAAGAACTCCTGGAAGATTTCCCTAAAAATTTAGAATCAATTGTAATTTTGAAAATTAAAACATTTTTTGTGTTTTACCTTGGAGCAGAAGAAGAAGAAGAAGTTGTTATTGGACTTTCAGTTCTGATCTTTTTGCTGCTGTTGGCAACAACTTCAGGTTCAGCTTTTCTTTTTTGACCAGCTAAAAAAAAAATTAAATTATCTTTAAAAGACATCCATTAAAATTTTGTCACATAAATTATCCACTGGTTTGGCTATTATTCTTTAAGAAAATAATTTTTTTTTCTACAGCAGCCCAGTGTGCATACAACACTTGCCCAGTGTGCACAACCTACCAGTCAGAAATCTTGAAATAAAAAAAGTTTCAAAAACTAGTTTTCTCTTTCGTATAAAAAAAAAATGTGGTTTATTTTTTTTAGTTTAAAAAAAAATGACAACTTTTTAAAAAAACCTAAACTGGAAATTGTCTTTAAATTAAAGTTATATATTTTGAAGTTAACAAAACAATGGTAAACACTTAACACCAACACCCTGAAGAAATCTAATAAATAAATAATTTAAAATAAACAAAAAACAATTTAATCCTTAAAAATTGATCAGAAAATTATTAATCAAAACACTTTTAAAAAAACAATTTTTTTGTATAAATAGTTAATGTGTAAGTGACTCTTACTCTAAATATTAACATCTTTGAAGAAGCAAACCGTGTTTGTTAAAAAAAAACCTAAAAACAAACAAATTATTATTATTTCAATGTTATCCTTGAAAAAATAATAAAATATTTCTATTTTTAACTTTAAACTATTCTTTTAAATGATATCCTTAAAAAAAATATATTTTTGTTTTTTAACTTTAAAATATTGTTTTAATGTTATCCTTAAAAAATAAAATATTTTATTTCTAACTTTAAAATATTTTTTTAATGTAAATTCGATGGACTGCTTGAGAGAGAGAAATATAGCTTGGCTTTTTTAATTCAGTGTTACCCTTCACAGAGATGAGTTGCTCTCCAGAGTTAATGAGCCATATCTGCCTGGGGAAGCTTAAGTGAATATAATGGTTTTGGCTGGGATTTGAACTCGTGTAATACGATTCCAAAGCCCAAGCTTTTACCAATGCTTCACAAGATATTAATGTTTGGAAATGCTTACTTTTAACGGCATCATTCTTGTCTTCTGATTCTACGACTGTAGGAGTGACTGATCGCTGCTGGCTTGGAGTATTTTTCTTTGTAAGTTTTTTTGTACGATTTTCAACCTATAAAAGAGAAAATAACATTTTAAATATTAAAAATTGTGTAGGGCCCCCGCAGACCCCTAAATTGCGGGGGGGCAGGGGCGCAAGCTCACTAGGGGCCACAAGGCTCCTTCCTTAGCTTCACAGGTTGTAATGCAAAACAATTGTTAGAATTAATTTGAAAATCATTATCAAACATGAAATATACATCTATCAATCCATCTTTCTTTCTGCCTATCTCTCAACATATTTGTAGATGTATGTATATATATAGTCAAGGCTCCAGTATGTTGAGGAGGAGGACTTGTCTTTTTAGGGTAAAGGTATTCTGTGATAGGGCTGCTAAGTGGTTAAGCATGGCACTGATTATGTGTAGACTTAACATGGCTTTCAAGAAAGACAAAATAATTTAATTATTCTGATACAATTCCACATCACTTTTTTAAACTTGTAAGATATGAAATTTTCATGATGAATATTTATATTTTTCACACTTCTACTCTTCTACTCCCAATTTTTATAAATATCTATGAAATAGATTTTGCTTATTTGAAATGGTGAAATGAGTTTTGATTATTAATCATTATTTGAATTATTGTAATGTGATAATGATGGAAAAGTGAAAATGAGAAACAGTTTAAAATCAAATGTCATTCATTTTTGAGTAAGTGGTATGATTGGTGACACAATGTAAGAATCCATCAATAAATCAAATTTAAGAATAAATTCATCTTAGAAGTCACATGACCAAAAGTTATGAGATTGTGTTGCAGAACTTTGTGGAACATCCGGAAAACCAATGGAACGAAATTGAATTTTGATGATTTAAATATACTGACACACCTAAAGGTTGAACAAATATGTAACCAGGTAAAACTTAGTTAAGAGCCAACAGACTGTGTCAGATAGCTGCCATAATAAAGACAACTTGACAACCAACAGCAAAGCAGAGAGAGAGAGAAAGACTAAAATAGTTAAGATTTCTACTTCAAAACAAAAATCTCCCGACTTGTTTTGTTTCAACACTAAATTCAGCTGCTTTCCTAGTTAATAAAAAAATATTAATTTTCTTCCTAAAACTAGTGTCTCATTTAATTTAATTAATTTTCTCGTTTGATTTAATTAATTTTTTCATTTGATTTAATTAATTTTCTTATTGATTTAATTAATTTTCTCGTTTGATTTAATTAATTTTCCTGTGAATTGTTGCACAATTTTCGGACCTGTTCTCTTACATTATTTGGACTTTTATTTTCATTTACCATTAGATTATACAATTATTATCTCAACCCACACAACAGAAAAACTTTAAATTTTTTTAATAAAATACTTACAGAAAATAGTTTTTCCTCCAAGTCAGAATCGCTACCAGATGAAGAACTGCTGCTCTCACTGTCTATAAAAAGCAATGAAAAGGAAATGAAAAAAATGTGAATATATAATGCATTAAAAAAAAGTCATAATATTTCATGCTTTTCATAATTAATTAAGATCTCTACAATTGCAGTGATAACTTTAATTTCATTTATCCTAAACAATGAAATATTAACTTTGTTCCCAATTGTCACGAAAAGAAGAGAAAAGGGACATAATTCATGTTGCAAAACTTTTTTTATTGAAGAACATTTCATTTTGAGTGGGTTTTGTTGGTTTTACGGCATATCAACCATTTCAGTCATTTAATGCAGAAAACAATCATTTTAAATAAATGTTTTTCTTTCATCATATTATTTCAATTACAACTAGATGCAGTTTTTAATCCATAACAGGAGGGGGAGGGTATACATACAGTCATTCATACTATTTCCTAGAATATTAGACCAAATATGAATGAAATAAAATGAATGGGATTTGAACTCATGTCTAACAATTTGATATCTTATCCACAACCCAAAGTAGATCTCAGATTGTAGTGTCTTTACAACTTCTAAAAAGATTTTGAGTGTCCACTTAATAATGTCTTTATATAATATCATATACATTCTTAATATATAAAAACATTACAAACACTAGATAAAATCTCTTAAGAATGTATAAGGAAATATATAAATAATGTATAGTATATTATCTTATACATTTTTAGTGCAGTCGACGTGACTCAGTGGATAGACAATTGGACTTTGGAACCGTAATACGTGGGTTCAAATCCAAGTTGTTCCGTCTACGATGACATGTCGACTAATACCCTTGGGTAAGGTATGATGCCATATCTTCCCTCCAGCTATGGGTTAAATAGTGCAAGACCTCAACGGCGGATGATGTCTACAATGACACAACAGCACTGAAAGTGGTTGAAGGCTGCAACAGAGGATGACCTCCAGTTGTTGTGGTTATCCATGCCATTGGAACAAGGCCATCCATTTGCTAAGGAGCCGTGTGGTGACTGCAGGTGCATCAGTCTCCACACGGAAAGATATCATATGCAGGCCCAAAAGGGTCCACATGGACCAAGATGGAGGACAGTTATACTCGATGAGAGACCGCCAATCGTAACGATGCATTCTTAGATTTTTTTTAGTGTTGGTATTTGTGTTTATATAGTATCGATATGGAGCTTCAATATATAAATGGAGCTTCAGCTGTCGGACAACTACAAAAAACATGGGCAGCTACAATCAGGGACGACTTGACAGCTTGGAAGCTCAGGAAGGAACAAACAACCGAGTGAATGAAGTGGCAAACCAATCTTTGAACTAATTCAAAAAGGCAGATCTGTGCTTGTCATGGACAACCGTCTAAACAAGGATAATAAAATGATATTATCTTATAAATTTTAAAGAGATTTTTTTATAAAAAGTGAAAGTAAATGAATTTTGATTCTATTTTTTACCTTTTTTGGTCTTGTCATCTTTGGTTTCATCATTATCTTCATCTTCATTTTTATTTTCATCTTCATCACTGCTAGCCTCAGAATCTATAAGCTTTCTCAAACCAGCTTCTTCGTCAACTCCTTTGTCTTCTTTGTCTCGATCTTCAACTTCAGACACACTACTACAAGCAAAATTAAAATGGAATTTTGTTTATGCACTGAAAACTGATTTCTCAAAGAAAACAACAGCCATAGAAGAAATAAAATCAATAATTTAAACTAAGAAAAATATATCTTTAGCTTTCATTCACATTCAGAAATACTGCATTTACAGTTTGCACAATTCCTTCCACATTTTGGCCAAGTTTCAGAAAAATCTAATGGAGGGATCTAAAGTTATGGACAAAAATGTCATTTTTGGCTATTTTTGACCCATTTTAAGGACCCTGGGGTCACAATGAGAATTTTTGTGAAAATGTTTTTTATATGCACAACAAGATATTAAAATACAACTTGTGGCAAAATTTAAGAAAAAAGTTATGAGCAGTTTTCTGGCAATCTTCCGGACGCACACACACCACTGAAAAAAATGGTCCCTCTCCGATAAGTCAGGGGACCAAAAAAAAAAAAAAAAAGAGCTCATCAAATAAAAACATTATCCTTCATTGAATGCTGCATAATACAATCCTATATGCAGGGCAGTGCCTAGGACCCAAGTAGACCCCACAGTTTTGGGGGCTCAGGATGTAGGGGGGGGGTAAGTCCCCTATAGGCCAGATGGCTTTTTAACTTTGAAGATCTATGGTAATGAAAAAAAAAAAATAACAAAAATATATATTAGGATTTACTGGAAAGTTATTATATTAGTATGTTAAAATATATATCAATATCATTCTGATTTTCCATGATGTAAGACACATGTAAAGAAAAAAAGTATTCTCCTAATGATCCTGATGGTGAAACCTGGGTAAAAAATACTATTCTGCATTAATAAAGCTCTATTGCAGTATCAACAAGTCTCTACAGACAAATTCAATTTTAGTTGACATTTGACAACTAAATATTTCTATTTACTAGTCAAACCGATGTAATGAATGCTATTTCATTGTTATGAATAAACCAATAATTTTAGATGAAGTTATGTTTAATTTTCCAATTATGATACAGACAAAATCTATAGGAGGAAATTCAGTATGCTTTGTTATAAGGATATTTCAATGCTATTAGTTTGTTTTTTTTTTTACTTCAAAAGAAGATGACTTCTGTCAAAGATTTTGGAAATGATACCATGACATTCATTTCATTTTAGTTTTAAAAATACTTCTTTAAAAAGCCCTGTCTATAAAAGAGAAAAAAGTAACTATTAACCTTTTATTGTTTAAATAATTGTCTCTGCTTGCTTTATTTTAAGAAAATATTTGTTGAAAAACATTTTTCATTAACTAATGAAAGATTTGTCCATGGAAAAAAAAAGTTGCCAAAAAAAGATAAGCGATTTTTTTTTTTATTTTTAGTCACCAACTGGAAAAATCAGTTGCAAATGCGAGTGATTTACTCGCAATGTAGAGCTTTGATCCAGCACTTTTATTATTCCTTTATCACCTTTCTCTTCAATTATTTTAATTTGAGGCATCCCTTATTCTAAAATTCTTTATTGTTGTAAAGTAAAATAAAAGGCATGATGAGATTACCTTGCTGAATCTGTATTGTAATCAAGTTCTCTGTTATCGTAGTCCCCTTCATCACTATCTTCAATGGCTTCATCATCTGAATTACTTTTAGACTTCTTTTTAGCCTTGACTGTTTTAGTTTCTTTTTTGGGGGCCTTTTCTGGTTTCTCTTCTGAAAGTCATAAAAATACAACAGGTCACTTAGTTCAGGCAACATGAAATTGACAAGAAAACAATAATTGCAATGTAACAGGATGAAATCTATGTTGTTTATAAATGAAATTCATTCACAGGAAAAAATGCAAATATAAAAACACAATTTTTTAAAAGAAACGAAAGACTTTTATTTTACTTCATAAATCCACTGTTTTGTGTGTGTGTGTGTGTGTGTGTGTGTGTGCGTGTGTGGATACACATTCCTCTTTTGATGTTGTTTTGGGTTAACAGGGATTGTTAAAAGTTCTTCTTGTCGAATGTATGTATGTGCAGGCTGGATGACACTCCGCCACCTTCCTCATTTGATGACCAGGCCTTGCTCTATTATTGGTCAGGGATTGTTTTTACAATGACTGATCTTTTGTCAAAACAATCACATATTTATTTGAGATACGATGAAAGCAATCTACTGACCTTTATCACTTTCTTCTCTTTCATCTTTGTCATCATCTTCATCTGACATGACAGCCCAATCATCCAAATCAGTTAAAAGCTAAAAACAACAACAAAAAAGGAAAAAAAAAAAAAGAACAATTCTTATACTAATTGATTCTTTTATAAATAAAATCTAATTTTCCTGTACAATCAATGCTTAACAACATAATTCTTCAATCAAGAGTTTTAAAATACACTAGAAGTATTGCCCAGCTTTGCTAGGGCGCCAGGGACTTGCCACTAAGGTAATTAAGGAAGCCTATATAGGAAAGCAGTTAATGTATTTCTATATTAATTTCTAATGCTTTTTTTTAAATACTGAATTCATACCTAATGCTTTTCTATAGTAAATTAGTTTTAAATGATTTTTTATACCTAATTTATTTCGAATGCTTTCTTATATCAACTTAATTTCTAAAGCTTTTCTCTAAGTTAGTTAAAGTAGCCTATTGTATAGGGAGGCAATACCGTACATATGCAAACTTTAGTAGTCTGAATCATTTTTTTAAAAATAACCATGTGTAATTTCTTTTTTTTCTTTTGAAAACCTCTGTGCTTCAACAGGTTGTTGTTTTTTTTTTTAAATAACAACTGTGGTTTTATTTTGTAAAGAACTAGAGGATGTTGAGTCTCATACAAACACAACGATCTGGTTTTAATAAGTCTATAGATTCTTAAGCAAGTTCAGATAGAAATTAAATAACTGATGTTGTAACTTATTTTCCACTTTGAATCTTGAGAAACTGTCACGATGGATACAAATAAATAAACAAAAAAAACAAAAAACAAATACACTAGTCATTAAAATAAGAGAAACAGATTAACCTTTTTAGGTCATTTAATGCCAACAACAATCATTTTTGATAAGCGTTCTTTATATCATCACATAATTTTTTGAACAACACAATATGTACTGGGCAGCAACAGTGGAGCATTGGTAAAAGCTTAGGCTCTGGAACCTTATTACGCGAGTTCAAATCCCAGCAATAAAAACCATTGCATTCATCTTCAGTTGCCTCGGGCATAGAGCACATAAAAATGGCCTTGTGCCTAATTTGGGTTGGTGCTCGACCGAGTAAATATAATTTACTATGTACTGGAAGGATTATTTGGATTCATACCTTTCCCAAGGGTATTAGTGCAAATGTGAATGCAAACAGAACCACTAGGATTCTAACTCATGTAAAACGATCCTGAAGTCCGAGGTAATGACCACAAGGAAAGGGACATAACTCTATAAAAAGTTAACTCCCTTTTTTTATTGTTAAATAAAACAAGCGTCTAGTATTCAGTTGGCTGACGACATTGAATTGATGTGTCTGTGTTGTCTTTCATAATAAACCAAGGCCCGCGAGCCGGGACCCCCCCCAACATTATATCCGACAGTCTATCGACACTGTCCCAAGTGGACTTCCTTTGTAAGTATAAAGCAAGTAAAAGAAAATGGACTAAAAAAAAAAAAAAAATTCCAACTTACAAAATCTTTTTCTTTTTTCGTTTTAGCCTTGGATTTTTTCTCCTCCCCTTCATCAGCATCAACATCTGTCTCTTCCGGTCGTAATTTCTTCCGCAGCATGACAGAAAACAAGTTCATGGTCTTGTCACGTCTAAAACAAAAATAAAAAAATTGTTTTTGTTTATGATTTTAAATCACCAGGAATAATTAGAAATTTTGTGAAGCTTTAAAACATTTAGAAACCAAGTATATAAACACAAGTAAAAAAACACTTAGAAACCAAGTATATAAAAACAAGTAAAAAAAACACTTAGAAACTAAGTAAAAAACAAGTATGAAAACAAGTAAAAAAAATCCAACTAACAATTGATTGATTTATTTATTTATTTAACCAGCATATTGACTCCCATTTGAAAGGCGGGGGTAAAATCTTGGACTATGGAATCATGTTACGAGAGTTCAAATCCAAGTCAAAACCATAGCATTTATCTTTAGCTGCTTCGGGCAGATGGGGCTCATTAACTCGCAAGAGCAACTCATCTAGGTGAAGAGCAACACTGATTACAAAAGCTTAGATATATAATGGGCACATAAAAATGTCCTTGTGTCTAACTTGGGTTGGTGCTCGACCAAGTAAATATAATATCAACTCCTATTGGATCATTGAATGCTGAAAACTGTTTTAATTTGCACAACCAAGTTGTCTTGTTTTACAGATTTTGCTTGTTTATGAAAAAGAAAACAAAAAAACTATAGTGCTTAAAGGTCTCAAACTCGCAGCCCGCGGGACGATAGTTTGTGGTCCCCGCCTTATTTTGAAAGTTTAATGTTAGTGCAGCCCACGAGTTTGATATGAATGGCACTTTACAGTGTTTTGTGCAGAGCTCAACAAACCTACCAATCACGGAATGATTGATTGATTGATTTTATTTATTTTCTTGTCCATTTGTTTATTGATTTTTTTTCATCTTATTTTGTGTTAAAAAAATAAAAATAAAGACATTTGAGATGATTAGAATTTTTTTTAGTTTTTTCTTGTGGAAAACCTGATGCGGCCCAGCCTCACCCAGCATCAGCCTCCAGTGGCCCCCAGGTAAAAAGAAGTTTGAGACACCTGGCTTAAAGGTAAAAAAAAGGTAAGCTAAGCCTTGAGAAATTTCAGTTTTTTTTATTTTATTAAAATTGAATTATTTGGCAGATTTATAGATCATTGTGTCTTTTCTCTTTTAATAACAAGGAATAACTTTAAAAACAGATTTTAATGTTTAGAAGTTTATTTTTCTTAAGCATAAAACATGCAATCAGATTGTATTCCAAAATTTTTTAATATTATAAACTGTGGGCCATAAGGTCTTCATCACTCTAGATTTTTCATTCTCTGACCTAAACTTTGAGTGGGGGAAATAAAATAATAAAAGAAAACAATTCTAATAATCCCTTAAAGAAAATACTATTTTTTTCCCTAAGCATAGATGTTGCACATTTATAACAATAAAACGAGTTTGAATAAAAAAAAAAAAAAAAATCATTGATGTCAGGAATAAAAAGCTGAATTGTAATTATTCATGTTTTTGAGACAAAACCAGCCAAAATTCCAGAATTGAATTTATGGTTTAAGATCGAAAGAACAAATTAATGTAACCAAAGTTTTGCTTTGGAAAACTTATAGAAAAATTTGATTTTCCATCCAATATTTCCAAGGAATAACACCCACTGCTTTTACAAGTCATTAAAAGTGATTTTTTTTTCTTCTCTTGTGACAAGATAAACTATTAGCTTTCAGTTGAAATTTAGAAAATAAATGAAACTTACTTCTTGAACTCTTCCTCGGCTTCGTCCACATTTAGATATTTATATTTAATGACAGGATTGAAATTGTACCAATGCTCAACTGGAAACGCTTCAAATGCTCCATCTGCACATTGGGTAAAGATGAAATAAGAAGTATTGTCTGATATTGTGCCTTCTCTCACACCTTTGTACCTAAAAAGACATTATGGCAAATACAGGAGGAAAATTAAATAATTCTTAATAAAGAAATATTCAAGTCAATATAAACAGGGCCATGTTTAGAGCCATCGCAGACCATGTAATTACAGGGGGGAGTGGGGCACAAGCTCCATAGGAGCCACAAAGCTCTTTGGCTTCACAGATCTCTAGTAATTAAAATAATTACCAAATTAAATATTTAATTTAACTAGAAAATCATTATCACACTTGAATCCCTCTCTCTGTCTCCCTTTCTTTTTCTCTCTCTCTCTCTATATATATATATTTGTATAGAGTGCCGGCAAAAAGAAAGTCCGCATTTGTAATTTTTTCAAAAACTGCGAATTTAAGCCTAATTTAATATAATTGTTTAAACAACCTATACCTCATTTGATTCGACTTTTATTCCTCTATAATTCT
>JAUZSX010166702.1:0-32650 GCA_034780655.1 Idiosepius hallami
CCATTTTATTTATTTTTTAGTTGTTTTATTTAAAATCCTACAATGGAAAAAATTTTTTTGTTTACTTTTATATAATTTAACAATTCTTTTTTTTTTTTTTTTTTTTTTTTCTTACAGAGTTTTAATGTGTTTCATGGTTTGATTATTGCTTTTATTCTAATATATTGGTGACCAGGAGTTTTTTGTTTTTTTAAAAAAAGGAAATCTTGTGTTCAACATTATTATATCTAAATCTTAAAATTAAAAAAAAATTGGATTCAATAAAAAATGATTTAAAGCTTTCGTAATTATATAACTGGATTTCAATAATTATATTAATTTAATTAGCACTGAAAAATCTTTATTAAAATTCAGTAACTCAAAGACCTTTAAATTTTTTTTTTATTTAAAATATTCTTATGTTTATTATGATTTTTTTTTAAATCTAACAATCCATAATCTAAGGTAAGGTAGACTTTACCATCTAAAATTTATTTGTAGCAGTGATTTGATGACATTGAAAGACATCAAGTTTTGTAATTTTATATTATTAAAAATAAATATAAAGAAAGATTATATATTTCTAAGTTTTATTTTGATTTTGAATATTGAATTTGACTTTGGTTTGAAAAGAAAAATGAAGATATTGTCATCATAAAATCATTTTATTATACCTATTCAGTGCAATGGTACTACCTTGTACCATTTCTTATGAATATTTTTACTGGTATAGCCTAAAGCTTTTTTATAAACAAAAACAAGTTGTTGATTTTTTTTTTCATTTATTCACATTTTTCTGATAATATAACAAATGATAGAACTGGAGGTTAACAGTGTTTTTTCCTTTATTTCTCAAAAACTTGCATTTGATGTTTATATTTTGAAGTCCTTATTCTCTTCATAGGTTAGAGTTGATATTGTTATTAGCCTTGATTCTAAATAGAAAAATGGGAGACATTAAGTTCACAATAAATAATGCCACTATTACTACTTCTAATAGTAAAAAATAGTTTGTTACAAAAACATTAAAACAAACTATTGCTGGCTTATTCAAATTATAAATTATAAAAGAAAATAAAAAATTGGCTTATATTTTATCAATACTGAAATCAAGAATTGAACAGTTGTTCAACAAAGAGGACTAAACAGTGCATTGAATTTTTTTTTAAATTTCATTCATTCAAAATCTAGTTTTTGATAATACTTTTCTGGAGATTTCTAACAAATATTTTTATAAACCTTAAATAAGACTTGGGTTTCAAATCATATTTGAGGAAGTCTTCGGTATAAGTTAATATTTTGGAATAATAAATCTTAAATCCAAATCTCATCTCTATTTTTACTTTCTGACCAATACACTTATAAAAAATATGAATGAATTTTCTTCCAGGTTTAGAATGTATGGAGCAGTGATAAAAGCTTGGGCTCTGGAATCATATTACACATGTTCAAATCCTAATGAAAACCATTACATTTACATTCAGTTTTCTCGGACAGTTAACTCCGGAGAATAACTCATCTAGGTGTACAGATAATGCTGATTCCAATAAACCTGGACGGATCAGATCCGTCAAATCAATGAAAGTAACTTATCTAGGTGAAAGGCAACACTGGTCACAAAATCCCAGGAAATATAATGAACACGTAAAACTGGCCTTGTGCCTAAATTGGTTTTGTGCTTGACCAAGTCCTTCCAGCTCTGGATTAAATATTTGTATTACTGTTTTTATAACATTGATTTTCAAAGGATAAAAGTATTGTATAAAAGAATGCTTCCTGTTGTTAAATAACTGGAAAAATTGGTATTGGTTAAATAATATAACCTAAAGTAACTTAATAATCTGTTCACTACGTTCGAGTTCTTATTGGTCCTAACCTTCTTCAGGTACCTCTTGTCATATCTAGTTAATGATTAAGAAGATAAATAATGACAATGCAATTGGTGAAACCTGAATGTAAGATAATGATAATGGTCCTCATTGCGTCAATCATAGAAAATGAGATCTAGTTTGATGAAGAACTGCATATTCATTTCTCTCGTTTGGTGTTTCTATAGAATTTTCACTTTATTTTTCTTGCTTGTCATCTGTTGGGCTACTTACTCTCCTGTGATTGGCTGCAATGTTGGAGTTATTGCTCTAAGTGTACAGAAAAGAAAATGACATAGAACCATGACTACAATTATTGTGATTAGTGCCACGAAACCCATCATTAGGTACAGAACAGTTTTAGATAAAACAATCTTGATATTTTCTTCAAGTGACTGACTGTTCAAGAAAACCGATCAAGAAATGGCCTACTTTACTCTTTATTATGTTGAACTGACAGAACTATTACTGAATATCTAGGCATGCTCATAAAAGGTAGAAACTTATTATTTAAGCTACTTACATTTTGGGTGGAGGGTGAGTTGTCTTTACTTGGGTCATTTCTAATTATCAAGAATTATCATTTTTCATTGTTTATATTAATGGAACTTTTGCCCTTGTTTTATTCAATGTCATTTTGCGAAGATGTTATGATTTATAGATTCGCTAAAAATATTTGATTTACTTTATTTGTAAAACAAGAAAATAAGATTTACACTTTTATGAAACAGTAAGGTGTTGGCTTATTCTGATTATGTTCATATTCGGTTATTTAAAAAAAATTGTTGTAACATTTTTTTTTTTTCATTTTTCAAAGTTTGATTAAAAAGAAATTATCTATTTTTTCATCATCTTTTTCTAGTTTCCTGATAAGAGTCTACAATCAAGCTTAAATGCTTTTAAATATTGTTTGTAGTCACATTACTGTTAGACTCCTCCAAATCCATTGTCAGAATCTGTAGGAGTGCCACCCCAACACTATTCATAAGCAAAAAGATACAAATTTTCTTAGAGATTTAGCAAAATTAGACGCTTATAATTTTGAAGTCCTTACTTGTGTATGTTTGTAATAATGAAAGAATGACCATAATTGTTTTATTTGTTTTTTTACAAGCAGGCCTATGGCTTGTCTTTATTTTGTTAAAGTAAAGAAATTCTTTCATGCGCACACACACACACACACACACACACATAATAGATTTTGATTTAAACCTTTATCATCTATTTTCAACAATGGTTGCACATACACAAACACACACACACACACACACTGGAATAATATTCTTAATAAAGTCACATGTGTTAAGTAATAAATGTAGTTCAACAAATCCCAAACCTGCCTGGAACCATTAGAGATTAGAAAATTCTACATTTCTTCTAAAAAGGAATGTATTCGTCCTCCTCCTTCCCCTTCTACTGTTCTTTTTCATCTCAAACTCAGAACTCTTTTACTTTATTATTAAATCCCTGTTGCAGGGAAAGGTATATGTATATGCATCTATTATTGTATCAGAGACTTGGAATATGTACTGTATAAATGAAAAATATGACTTGTAATATATAAGCAATTCATTATTAGTATTTCTTTCCTTACATGTGAAAAAGATTACTTCTCAAGATAAATATTTCATTTATGTGCTTGGCTGTCAGATATTTAGCTTTAAGATAGCTGTGTGAAGAAATATATTATCTAAATATTAAGTGACAACAAGTCTCTTATATACATGTGCATATCTCTTCGAATCATATCACATTTCAATTCTCATCTAAGTTATTTTGATTGCTCTTTATCTTATGAATTGATTCCGTCAATACTGTCTGTTAAAGATCCATCGAAATCATCATCTTTTATGTATAAGAAAGAAACTTGGTTAGAATATATCTACTTAGTCAAGTACCAATCCATGCTAGGCACAAGGCTCATTATATTCCTGGGCTTTTGTAAAGTGTCATCTTTCACCTCGATTAGTTGACGGGTCTCATCTACCTGAGTTTTTGGAATGTGTTATCCTTACACCTAAATCAATTGCTCTCTCGAGGTAATAAGTCTCATCTGACCTAAAATTGAATTTAATGGTTTTGACTGGCATTTGAACTTGTGTAGTATGATTTCAGAATCCAGGCTTTTACCAATGCTCACCCTTGCCAGAAACTGAGTTAAGGACTGGGAACAAACTTATCAAAATAAGTTTTAACAATTCCAATTTTTTTTAGATATTTCTGTATTTCATTAAACTAAAGTTGTTTATCTATTCTTTATCCTAAATAGATGTTTAAAAAAATACCTTGATTGTTGTCATTCAAAAAGACAAATAAGCCATAAAAGCAATGTCACCATGTAACATTTATCAATAAAAGAAATCTTAAATTTTTTTTGTGATTCAAACATTGGCTCGTGTTGTATAAAAATAGGATCTTGATCAACCTATGAATCATTATTATTGCTTCTAAAAAGTTTAAATCAAACAAAAATTATGCTTTTTTGTAAATTTTAAAATACATTTCTACCATATGAATTTTTTATTCTGTTCATGGATGATATGATGAAGTTAAAGTTGATTGAGGTTAGGTAGGTCAGTTATTACAACTCTTTCTCTTACTCTCTCAGTGGATTTTCCTTCAATCATTCCTCCCTTGGTCAAGTAATAATATCACAACTATTCCTTAATATAAATATTTGCTGAGTTTTACTTTCTGTCATGTTACTTATTCTTCTGGTATGAAGTATCGAGATAGAATTTATAAAAATGTAAAATGTTTTTCTGCAAATTAATCTGAAATCTTTAACTGAATTTGACTAGGCAAGTTTATTCATTTTATTAGCCTTACTAATGTCGGGTATCGTATCTAGTCTGAAAATAAGAAGCCTTTAAAAGCAAACTGCTATAAGAAAATAACATTGATGTTGTTACAAAACAGCATTTTATCAAATTTATTTTTCAGGTTTTTGCAAGCTGAAGGATAATATTGAATTTAGCATGGAGTAATGATTATTGACCATGTAGGATTGGTCTTTTATACAAATATTATTAAAAAAAACAGCAATTTAAATGTTGACAATACTTATTTAGTTAGGGTAAATTAGTAAAAACAAATCCTCTTCTGATTGTATTATCAATCCTGTGGAAGAAAATTACTACAGTTTTCTTAAAAAAAAAAAAAAAAAGAAATTAGGAGACCTAATCAATGTTGATTAGTGTTGAAACCATGATAATGCTGTCTCTAGCCATCAACAGTTTAATGGTAACAAAAGCAGTTAACAAATGAGTTAGGTTCTGAAAAGAGGAAAACTGTAATGGCAAAGAAAATAAGGTGGTATTATTAACAAATTCTGAATATTTCCTCTCCAGTGTTTTACTGTTGGTTAGAATGAATTACTTAAATGGAGTAAAATAGACTGAAAAAGATAGGATTGTTTTTTCCTTAAGACTATTATTAAAGGTAATAAAAATTATTTAAGTTATTAGATTTATCTCACAGACAGTCAATCATTTACAGATTATGAAAAAGTTAACCACATTTTCAATTAATTTCTTGTCTTTGTATTTATTTAGGAATTCTTTGAGATAATGTTTTTTTATCTTCTAGGTATTAATTTATTTGCAGACTGTTGCCCTCATCTTTCCTAGTTGTTTCACCATGTATTGGTCAACTTATTAATCAGAAGATAAGTTGGCCAAAATGTGGGGAAACAGCAGCAACTATGAAAGATGAGAAAAATAGTTGGCAAATAAATTCATAATTAATTTTTTTTTTTTTTAAGGGGTATTTGGGGTTATCATTTTTTCAAAAGACCATATATATAGGTTGGTGAAAACAACAACTACAAGAGATGAGGACAACCCTAACCGAGTCAACAAATAAATCAATACATAAAATATTCTTTAGTTATCATAAAACTTGATTTCATGTTGTCTGCATAAGAATGGAAATAGACCATTTTTCTGCTATTAATGCTTTTATATCCATTCAATATAACTTTTTGAAAATAAGAAATGGTAAGGAATAGCTTTGCTGAATACTTGGCAAATAATAATCACTCATCATTATTTTGTCAGAATATAGTCGATTTAATGAATATACCAAAGAAATTAATAGTAGTTGCTTTTGTTTATTCAATCAGTTTTTAACATTATTCATTGTTTTTATAAGCTGTTTTTTTGGAAAATTTTAAATATGTAACAATATTGTTTTTAAATCTTGTGTGTTTCATTTTTGATAACATATAGCAATAGTCATTTGCATGACACTGTATAATGATTATATTGTTTTACATGCATTAGCATAAAGTCAGTTTAAACAAAAATACCGCACTAAATTAAATCACAATCACTATATAATTTACATGGGTTCTCGTAGTAAGCATTGAAATCTAATTGCCCCATGATCAGGGATCTTGCTAATTTTCAGGAGCTTTAAAAGGAAAATTATAATTTTCATTAATTTTCTTTCTATCATTTTAAGTTGCTATGAACTTTGTGGACAGACTTAAAGTTTAATTTTATTCTAACGACTTGGTATTTCCGATCATAATTAATTTGAATATAGTTTTCAAATTAATTTAGATTCATGTCTCAAGTTCAACAAAAGAAATGATACAAATCTAGCCGTCCATTAAATTTGCAATTTTGAAAATGAATAAGCTAATTAATCCAAACATATGTATTTTATACAAATTCTTTTTTGTACTTATTAGAAAAAAGGCAACAAAAAGATGAGCAGATGTAGAATGAATTTATTTATTTCCTTAGAGTTAATTTATTTTTATATCCTGTGAAAAATAAAACAACTAAAAATGTTAAAAAATCAAGAGATTCTCTAAGAAAAGAATTTTTGTATTTCTGTTGCCATGTTGATAAGTTTGGTTTTTTGGTTCTCTTGTGTATTTCAAATAGGATGGGAAATGAAATAATTTTCTTCCCTTTTTTCTCTATATATATATTTTTCCACTGATTTTCTTTAGAAAAAAAACTTTTCTTATTAAGTCTCATTTTTTTCTTCTGAATCAATCTTGAGTAAATTAGAAAAAAAATATACAAAAATTCTAACAAAACATCAACAAAAAACTCATTTATTGGCATTAGAGAATTAGTGTTAGTTTTAGGCTCCAACCTTTTTTTCTAATTTGAAAAAAAAAGCCCTTCCTGTCTTTGAAAGTGTGATTCTTTTTCTATTCAATGCTATAAATAGTAATGGTAATTGATTATGTTGTAAATTCTTTTCTTAGAAAAGATAAAATAGTACTTTATTCCTTTTTGAAAGTATTTTGGATTATATTTTCTTAATTTCTACCTAGCCAGTTCCCACATTCTTTCCCACTATAGATTAAATTTTGCATAATCTGTTATTCCTAAAACTGTAGATAAAAACCTTTCTCAAAAATGATCTTCTTTGCATTAAATGACCAAAAAAGGTTGATAAGCCATAAAATACACGACCCTATTTAGGATCATACTTTTTCTAAAACTGAAAGATTAGTTTATTCCTTTCTTTAAATTATTTTTTGTTTTGTTTTTTTTTTTTAGAACTATCACGCGTGATTTGCTTTAAAACCAAAGATTTCAGATGTGTATTTTTCTGTATTAGATTTGCATGTCAAAGATTCTGTCAAAATCAGTATGGGTGTCCCTAGGTACATAAACTTTTTCACCCAGGGCTCTACAGACAAATTTTCTTTTACTAGCCATATAGCAAAGTTACTAGCTAAATCCATGAAATGTTATTTCCTTCTAATATTAGTATTAAACTAATAATTCAAAAGTTAGTTACTGTTTAAGAAAGTATAACCTATTTCACAAATATGAAGTTGTAAACTATTGTAGAGCCCAAAGTTTGAAACCAAACTAAATCAATAAATTAATCTCGGTTAATGTTTATATATATTTACATTTTAATACATATTTAATGTTTCAATCCCTGAAGATGGACTCCGACTGAAAGTACTTAGGTCCTACAGACAAAGTGAAATTAATCAAAACCAAGGAGAAGGTCAAGAGATTGGATCCTTCTAAAAATACCTTGACAAAAGACTTCTCTCAATACATTTGCCTAAAGAACTGTTTATGTATCTTTTGTGTATATGAAAATGATTTTAGGAGTTTGTGTATATATATATATATGCACATACATATATACTCACGCAAAACAGGTGAGAAACCAGATACCTTATCCTGAATTATGTTCACATCTTGTATGTGTGAAGGTGTTTGTTATAAGTATACAGATGTTAGTGTATGTATATGTACTTCCAACTATATTTTATGGAAAATCTGTTTATTCATATGTTTTACACACATACACATTTATGTCTCTAACAAAATATATTGCAGCTTTGGTGAGAAGTATTTTTTTACAAAAAAATATATTTTCTTTATATTACAAATTGTCATCAATTCTTTATCAAACGTGTGTGAGTGTGCGCGTTTTGTGCTTTCTTAGATTCATACAAATATCATTATAAATGTCTAGTTTTCAAGTATTTCTTTTAATTATCTTAAAAATAAAACAAAAATCTGAATGATTGTTGTTATTGTTTTGATTCACAAACCAATTCAAACATATTCAAGTGTTTTTTGAATAGTAGACATTTTTATGACACGAGTAATGTCTAGCACTTTTATTCCTTATATATATATATATACTATCTTTTTTTTCATTTTAAGTGGCTTGGACTACCTTGAGAATTAATTGTTATAAGAATTAAAAATAAAGTATTCAGCTTACAATTCTCTATTTATGATAAAGATTTCATTAGACGCTTTTATATTAATTGTAGTCATATTAGTAATGCTAGTCTTATTAGTATCTTTTGTTGTTTTCTTTTTTCTTTCTTCTTTCCTTTTCTTTCCAATTAGTAATGGGCATGATGATCTCTCGAGTGAAAGTGTTCATGTAAATTTTCTTAAAGAACTTCTTTCAGGAATGAAATTCAATTAGCCAGAAGCAATAATTATTCAGTGAATTAAAGAATATAAGTTGGTGCCAGTGATAAATTTGTGGAAACTAAGAATTGATCTCAGACTTTGGTTTGGGTGATTGGGTTGGTGGTTTGGAGTGGTGCTACACAAGGAAATAGGTTAGTTGGTAACTCATTCAATGTAAATCTCATCAATTATATTTTCTTATCTATTCCTTTCACATCGGATATAGAAAGACATGTCTATTTTAGAAAAACATACTTTTAACAAATGTATTATATAAGAAGGAATATGCTGCCTCAATGTAGTAAAAGTTTTTTAATACTAGTTGAATATTTTAAACATTTTTTGCTTCAGTATTGATTTTATTTGTGAACTGCTGTTTTCATTATAGTTGTTATTTGGCCAAGTTGTCTTCTGGCCTTTGTTACTGAACTAAGTTCGGAGCTAAGGAAAGCACTGATTACTGGGTATATGGTTATGAGACACAGAGCTCCTATCTGTGGTTGCAGATAATCACCTGACAAAGGCCAGAGGACAATTTAGCTGAAACATTGCATGGTAACAATTATAATGATGAGGACAATAGTCCACTAATAAAATCAATGCATAGATTATGAAGTCTTATCTAAAAAAAAAAAAGCGTTAAAAATGAATTTAGTATAAAAAAGCACTAACTGCATTTCTATTTAAATAGGCTTCTTTAATTACCTTAGTGGCAAGTTTCCTGAGAAATTTATGATTGTAACTTTGACATTAATAAACTGCCATGAAATAAGTTATGATAAAATGTGTAAGAGAGATAAAAATTGAATGTAAAATAAGATATTTAAGAAAAACTGGTTTGAGAGTGAGATTATATAATCTAAATTTATTCTTGGATACATCTACAAAATAGATTTGATTTTAACATATTGGAATTTTGTGCCATTGGCAAATTTAAATTGAAACTCTTTAGAGTTTGAAATTCAGTGTTGATGACTGGATTGAATTCCATTTTAGCTTGTAACTTGATAACAAGTACATTTCTATGTTGTTTACCTTTTCTTTCAAAGATCCAAGAGAAAAGGACAGCTTTATTCTCCCTCTTGGTGCTTCATTAATACAGAATGTCTAATGATGCTTAAAAAAACTGGATGACTCATCTTCTGAAAATTCATTTCTGTCCCTCTAAAAAAAAAAATTACTGTTTTTGTTTTACTTCTAAAGGTTTTTTTTTAATCAAGAAAATCATGAGAATCTAGATAGACCAGTGGTTCTTTTTCATTTCTTTCTTTTTACCCAATGCCTCTCGTTTCAAATATTTGATTGAACAAAAATTGGCAGCCTCTACTTTTAATTGCAATAGCAAAATGTTCTTGGGGGCTTTTACATTCTTGAAAGAAAGCAACATTTTGCATGAGTATACTTTCTCTTTTTTGGATAGTACATTCCTATGGGGCAGAAATTTTGCTCTGAAATTCATTGTTAGAAATAGAAATATGTACAATATTAGCAACAGGGTTCCAAATAGGTGGCATCATCCCTGCATACATATTTTTTTACAATTTTTTTAACCAAACATGCCCTTTTGATTGTATGCATTCATTTGTTTACTTCCCTAAATTTTTTTCATTTTATTTTTAATTTCAACTTAAATTCATTTTTTTTTCATCTTAAAAATTGCTTCTATTTATTGTATAAGAACTTGCTTAAGGTTGAATAGTTTAAAAAAATAAATGGATTAAAGTTGAAATTGAAAAACGATAAAATTAAATAAAGATTTAGGGAAGTAAATGAATGTGCTCAATTTATAGAGAATGTTTTGAAGATTGAAAGTAAAGTTGGATATGTGCTTCTGGGACCCTGCTTCAGATTTTGGACCTTACTGTCCATTTTGTACCAATAATTTTTGTTGTTGCTTCTATTACGATTGACAACTATCAATCTTGGGGTTTATTAGCATTTCTGTTGCATTTGAATTGGCTGGATACCTTTTAAATTGTTTTCAAAATCTTAATATATTTAAAGATTTTTCTTTAAACTTCACTCTTAATTTTCAATTCAAAGTACTTTTTCTTTTGAGAATCTTTGATAGATTATATGGTTAGGTCTGTCATGAATTCAGCATAGTTTTTGTCAGAATAACAACTATGTCAGGATGATAGAAGATTATTAATTAAATTACAGTAAGAATGTTTCATATAGAAGACCTGTATAATTTATCAAATTTATATTTGTTTGAATTATCCAATACAACGATTCACAACCATCATTTTTATTAGATTTCAGTGTAAAGTATTTTTTAGTTATAAATTTAACATTAATGTTTTATATTTATTAAAAACACAAAATGTTTAAAAAATATGCTACTAATTATAGAGATTATTCTAAATATTGGTGTTATCATTTTACCACCTCTGGAGTCTTTAAATTGATTGTATTGTAGCAATTGGTCTCTTAATAGATCAACAGGGACGCCACGAGAAGGCTTGCTGCATGTCCCCAAGGTGGCAAAGACCCGAGGATAACCTCTCAAAGTGGGGCTTTTTGCTGGATGCAGCTGCTCATGTGACGCTGCTGAGCAGACCATTGCTCACTTGCTTGCAGACTGCCCACGTAGTGTACTTTGCCTGATGTGGACCTAAGGTATGCGACTATTAAAGCCTGTAGTATCCTTTCTAGATGGAGCGGCATGATATGATGATGTAGAGTTTATAAGAAAATGAACAAATCATTTGTGTCAAATTATTTAAAGAGAATTTAACCTGTTTAAGATAAAATGTTTGGAGTGAGCTTTACTTGATAACAATTTTAGTCTTGATTGTTTTTTTATTGTAAAAATATTGATTTGTTCTCCTTTTACTTTGTTTTCTTTTTATGCCATATTGTTTCATTCTTTTACTTTTTTTTATTTTTACTTTGTCAAGGAAAATGTATAATTATTGGTAAAAATTGTTTAATTATGAATATACAAAAGACAAAAACAAAATTCACTAGAAATCCACATCTCTGCATGTGTTTTTTGTTATAATTAATAAAAAATACCTTGTTAATATATGTCTATTAATTGTTTCTTTTCTATATTATTTCTCTCAATTCTCTTTTCATTCCTTATCAGGTAACTGACCTTATTCAGTGGAAAATCCTTGTTGGCTGTGTCTCTTTCCTTAGTATGATCGACTTTTCCTTCCATCTTCCTTGACTGATCTATCATCGTTAGCACAAACTTAAACCTTAATCCTAGATTATCCATGTCTATCAAAAACTGCATTTTTTTTTCTCTCCTGATTGCCTTGTGCAAATAGCTAGACTATCCTGGCCTACTTTAGTTGCATATTGCTCTACTTTGTACATAGACGGTAACCTGTCCATTGTTTAATCTCTCTTACATACACAGTTTATTTGTATACTGACAATTTGTTGATAGTATTTATCTGTTGAGTACAAGTAATGGTAATCTGATCAATATTCTAGCTTAGAACCTGTTTAATATTTGTAGTCTCATACATCTGTATGAAAGTAAAGCCTGTTAAACTCTTTTCTTGGATCTCTAGATTAGATATGAAATAATCATGCAGGTATCCTATCGTCTTACTTAATGCCTTACCTGTACTGTGATATGTATATATAGAAAACAAAAATAAACATTCAAGAATGTTTATATCAAAATTAAGATCTCTCAGACTTCCAATGTTTCTGTTTTCCATGTTAATATTTTACAATATTGCCATAAGCCATGTATATAATAATAGCTTGTCTGTACCTAAAATGTCAGGTTTTGTTTCCTGGCTTCATCTCTTAACCTTTTTACCCTCTTTCTATATATATTTCTTAATTATTGAAAGGTATACTTGCATGATATATCAAAAAGTTTAAATCAAGTAAGATTGCATTGATTCTTTCTATGTAGTAATTGAACCATGATAAAGTTATGATTTATCTTTTATGCTTTTCAC
This sequence comes from Idiosepius hallami, assembly GCA_034780655.1. Lineage (NCBI taxonomy): Eukaryota > Metazoa > Mollusca > Cephalopoda > Idiosepiidae > Idiosepius > Idiosepius hallami. The sequence continues at coordinate 12,703 of JAUZSX010166702.1, forward strand.
ATTTGTCTGACTCCTTTCTTTTCTTTTCTAATTGTAAGAAAGTTCTTGATGAATCCATCTCTAAATTTGTGTCCAAACTTTATTGTTCGTCTAATATTTCATTTATTGTGTGAGATTTATCAAATTTAACAACATTTCAATGTTGTTATTCGTATTTATTTTTTTAAATCTGAACATGTTTTCTCAATTGATTCACTGTATATTTCAATATTTTTCATTTTTATAGATCTTTAATCCAATGTAATGTTTTGATAAAAGGATTTAAGCTAAAATTGGATTAATAAACTTAAGTTTAAATTCTATTTTGAACCCTAACTGTTATTATTTGAACTTATAGGTCCAATTTTGAACATATTGATTTGATATTTTGATTAGAAGTACTTCACTTGTTCTATTGATTTTAAAATAACTATTGTTACATTGCAATTTGCTTTTTATATATTTTATTTTTTTGTTTTAATATGGTTTTAAAAAGTTCATTTAGTAGAGTACCTTATAAATATGACTTGGCACCATTTATCAGTTTTAAAATCTAGCAATATGAGCAATTGTGATTCATGCTTAATTCTTTAACATTGTATCAACATTCAGAAATTTATCATTGGGAATTTTGAAGTGTTGCTCCCTATTTCAATTTTTTGTCTTCATTTTGATTAGATCATCCACATTGTTTTAGTTAATTAAATGTAATCAAAATAATCCATTGGAAGTTTTATTTTATTATAACAATAAATTTTAGAGATTAGACATTATTCATAACTTCTGGCATATATTCTTCTTAATTTTTCATAATTGCTGTGTTGTGTCCGTTTTTTTTCTTTCACCTTATTTGGGGATGAAAGAGGTTTAATAATCTTACCTTCTAATTAATTATAATTACAAACACAAAACAATTGTTGGGTATATATATATATATATATATATACCCAAAGAATATTTATTATAGAAATTTTTAAAGATATGCTTATTTTTTTTTATTCATTTTTAAAATACTATTAACCCTTGATAATTTATAGGCTACTACTATGTAAAATAGATTGTGTCCTTGTTACAAAAGAGAAAAAAAATAGACTATTGATTTCTTTTATTGGTTATAACTTTGGGTATTAAATGTAAATTTCATTAAGTTAAATGAGCCCAAAGATTTCTTTTATTTTCTTCAAGTCAATAAATTGTTCATTGTAATCTGATAAATTAATCTTCTTATCAATGCTTATCTAACTGAATTTCACTTCATTAGGTTACTGCTAACTTAATAAATTCATCTAATGTAAAAGATATTTATTCATATTCATTAAGAGAAATATGTTTAAGAAAACTTAATGTAGTTTTTCAAGATGAAAAAAGTTTTCTATCTGCTCACATAGTCTGTCATTATGTTTGCTGATTATTTCTTTAGCATTTCTTCTCTTCGTGTTTAAGACCATCAAAATGAAATAGTCTTTGATTTTATATAGTGCTGCTAATGAAGTGAGACATGCTCCTAGAGGTCTTCTTGACATAAACTATTTCTCTTTTAAAACCGAAGCTTAAGATATGTTTATCATGATAAATAAAAGGTTGTATTGAATGTATTTGAAATCATTCCTTGAAATAGAATCAGGAAACAAAATGATTTATTTTTCAAATGAAGCTCCTTTGGAATCAATTGTTTTATTGATGAAGATTGTTCATTTATTGTCAATGCTCTCCTGTGTTTTTTTTTTTTTTAGTAAAAGCTCACTGTCAACATTTAACTTATCCCCAACATACTACAATAACAAATGTTTTGGCATTAAATGACCCATGAAGTGTTAATCATAAAACAATCAATATGATTTACTGGTATTAGATGTTCTAGTAGGAGTTAATACTAACCACAAAAATATTTTTGCCATGTTAATATGAGATAATTTTTATGAGCCAAACCAATGCTATTTACACAAGAAAACTATTTTAAAATGATGATTGTCTGCAATATAAAAGTTTAATGAAACAGAAAATTTGAAAAATTCCTCTGGAATATTCTAGCCAGTTCTGAAATTTCAATAGCCATGAGCATAGATATCTATGTCCTCAATTATTTAGATTTAAACTTATTTTGATGAAACTACATTTCTGGTGAAATGTATTCCAAAATACAAAACAAAAAACATGTTGTAAGAATTAGAATTAGTTTTATTTTAGGGGGTGGCAAGGATTTTATTCGTTATTTTTTTGGCAAGGGGAAAAATAGATTATCAGATTTATTATTATTTATGATTTACTCAATTTGTTCTTACTTATCCAGTTGCTTGATTTGAAATGAAATTGTTGGATTAGTGGGTCTTCTGAACAAGCTTTAATTTAAAGTACAAAAAATAATCCTATCTGATTTGAAGATCTTCATCTAAGTTATCTTTCACTATAAAATTTTCTTTACTATTACATATATCATAATGAAGATGGTTTTATTCTTTTGCTGATTCTATAATAATAATGATTTTTTATTAGATAGAAAACAAAACAAGAAGTTCAAATGATACTATAAGTAGTTATTAAAAGGTTTCTTTAAAAAGAAAAAAAAAGAAAATTTAGAAAAAATTCCTTTGTCTTTTTAATGTTTTTTTTTCTTTTTTTATATAAGAGAAAAAATTAAAGATAAAACTATTATAGGTTAACAAGACTTATAAAGCATTATTTAATGTTCCTTAATAGGATTTTAAAAAGAAGATTGACGCCTGAAATTTAGGTTAGGGTCCAATTTAAGCATGGGTTACACAGTTTTCAGTTGCACCTACTGATTACACTTTGATGATCGTGACTTGAAACTGTGCTAAACTTCACCACCATAAAAGAGCTCAATACTCATTAAAAACTTAATTACCTGTGGGCCCACTATAGAATTTTCTTTGATAACTTACACTGAAGGTGAAAGAACCAAAATAGGCAAATAAATGCCAATACTAACCTGAACATCATAATATTGTCAGAGTGAATAAAAAGCTGAATTGGTCAACTTTTTGAACAAGGCTAGCCAGAATTTGAACATCCAATTTGTTGATTAACCCATTTCAACTCGTACATCTTTGGCATATTAACAGTAGTTAATAAAGGATGCTAATAAATAATTTGAACCTAATTGGATTAAGATTAATATAACAATTTTGCTTGGGGAAATGTACAGAAATTTTCTTATGATTTTATTTAAAAAAAAAAAAATCCCCCTCAACTCTTTTACAGATTGCTGGTGATAAGTCAGCCTATGATGGTGTGATATGTCCAGTTATTATTGCTTACATGATTAACTATTTTATAGGTGAAGCACTGCACTTGCCTTAAACCATTGATGGCATGCTTTTTATACATTTTATTTAATTTCAAATGCTTGATTATATCTCTACTTAAAAGTGAGATTCTAATAAAATCTTTTAGTGGAGGAATTACTGCTTAGTATCCTTGCTAAAGTTTAATCTAAAAGTTTATAAATATATATATATATATATATAATTGCAGTGGAAAACTTTAGGGAATTACATAGTAACACTCTATTAGTTTTTTATTCTATTTTGTGTATGTGTGTGTTTTTTTGTTTTTTTATTTTCTTATTTTAGACAAATTGATTTTTGAAAGTTTGGCAAACTAGTGTTCAATTATATTAGGTAGTGTTCAAGTAATTAGTTTTAAACATGATTTGCACCTTTGAAAATGAAAGAAAAGTAATAAATTTCATTATTAAAGAGTTGTACAAAAATAGCTTTTGAAGCCTTTCTTCTACTCAGATCATTGAATGCTAGATTGATAACAACAATTACACCTAGATTGTTTTTGCATTTTTTTATGTAATGGAGAAAAAATAATGAAATTAAATTTCTACTTCTAAAAAATAATTGAAATGTTCTTATATGTTCGTATTTATTTTAGGTCCTTAATATGAGTGAGTATTGTTTTGGTTTGTTATTTTCTGTGAGTGGAAGTTCACTTGGAATAGCCGATAGGCAGTCAGAGCTCAGAATTCTAATATGCAAGTTCGAATCCTTTTTGTTCCATTTGTGTTCATAATTGAACTCATACCTTTGGGAAAGGTATGAATCCCCACATTCCCTCCATCTATGGATTAAATAGTGCATATTGTCTTAATCGAAAAACTGTATGGAGCAAAAATATTGATCATAAAAAAAACAATTGCTGTTGGCATTACATGATTTAAAGAGGTTGATATATTGTAAAGCAAAACAAACATTTCCTGTGAGATCTATGTTTAGAAGACTGTAGACAAAAACGAAAATGTACTTGATTCTACTTACTTTTTTTTCTTTTTTGTCCATTTCTCCTTCCTTTATTCACTTCTATTCATCTCTGTTTTTTTTTTCTTCTCTTAACTGCATTCACCTTTTTATTTTATTTCCTTACTCTTTCTTTAATGAAGAGTGTCATTAGATATGAAATAGTGTATACGTTGTTAAATTTCCAATAACAGGTAGCTACATGTTTTCAAGCTCTGAATTGTGTCCATAATAGATTTCTCTCCTTTTTTTTTCTTTCTTTCTACCTATTTGTTTTATTCATTCATCAGTCAGTAGATTTTTATAAACTGGCACTTTTCTGTTGTTCCTATGCACTACTGACCAATTGAAATGACATGCTGAGTCTTGTTTACCAATGCTTCTCTTGCCATATTTCTTTTTACTTTTTTCTTGCTTTGAACAAGTCTAGGCACACAACCAAAATACCTGGCTTCTTTTCCTACTTTTGATTCTGCAAAGGTTATCTATTATAAACATTTAAAAATGAGTCATTTTCTTTTTATTTATTCTTATTACTTTCTACAGATACTTGGCATTGCCCTAATATTAAATATTCTAAAATATTCTATTAGAATTGTGTGGCCTTCATGCTTTCTAATGCTAAACAGGTAGCTAAAAAAATTATCAAGTCTGAAATAATAAGTTCTAATCATAGGTTTTCACACTTTAGAAATTCATTGTAAAAGATCTGATTGAACCTTTAACATGTCATTACCCTGAAGAGCTGCAGTTATGATCTATAAAAAAAGGAATATTTTGTTTTGCAAAACCATTTTTCATGGTTTTTCACCTGCGTCAAAATTCAACTTTGGTCATCCATGAATTTTCTTGTAATAAAGAAACATGCTAATATACACTAGATTTTTGACATCACCTTTGAATCAAGGAAAGCTGGGTTATTTTTTTTATTGTTTTAGTCTTTTTAGTAGGAGAGTCTTAAATCTATCCTTTGGTTAAATTAAGTAAATCCCATTTTAGACTAACCCTTTGTCTATATGATTTTTTTTTTCAAGTTAGTCTGCCCTGGCTTTGTTTTGAACCACCATCTCCATTAATGAAATGAGAGCCCCATTTCCTGGGTTGCCTACTGCTTATTCAATAAGATTCTAACTTCAAACAATATTGGTTGGGTGTTTAGAACAAAATTCATTATTAAATATGAAAATTATTTTTGGCAGCTGGACAGCTTTCATTATTTGAACATTTAAAATGTGTTTTATTTATTCACAGGTAGAATTATGAATTGTAAAATGTCCTCAAATATTTAGTTTGTTTTAATATCTTTCATGAAGGTTGGTGATTATTATTATTTAGATTTGTTCCAATTTTCATTCTCATTAACATTTTTATGTACAACATTTTTCAAGTTGTGCTCTTTTGCCTTCTTTTAATGTTAATAACTTTAATGGTAATTCTGCTATACTCCTAGAATTGTTAAGTGAACTTTTTTTCAATCGATGACTAGAGTATTGTATTTTGATAAGTTACATTTAAAAATTAATATTGTTAGTTCCATAACCTTTAGCAGTTGAAATTCAGCCTGTAGCTTCCAGATGGTTGTTTCTTTGAACCAATATTCATCACAACTTGGCTATGTCTTGACTCCACTGATGACTCCTAATTTTAACAACTGACATTTGAAGAAAAAACTCTTAGGTTAAAATGTGTTTATTGCATTGAGAATTTCAACAAATGCCTATATATTATATTAATAAAATGTTTACAATATTTTAGCTAATTATATATATAATATAATTATACTAATCTAAGTGATAAGATGGCTTAAATTTATAGATAGAGTGCTCAATATCAGTGAGAGAGTGTGTATATTAGTTAAGGGTAGACATGGAGTCCACAGCCGTTGGCTACTACCAGTTTCTAGCCTATGCAGTCTTCAGCTAAAACATATATTCTTTACAATTCCCTTGGAGGACTCAACTGCCACTTACATGTGAGTAAGTTCATCAAACTAGGCATATTGTCTGCCCTCATACACAGGAATTCATTATGTGTGTTTATATATATATATATATATATATATATATATTTATATAATGGACTTCATACACACATTATTCCTAAAAACAATTATGTTTTTAGCTAATTTTTTTAATCTTTTGTTCGAGCTGAATTTGTTTAATGATAACTTTTTTTTTTTTTTCAAAACCTGAAAAAAATGAATAAAAACAAACTGAATCTGAAGTTATAAAATTCAGCTGTTAATAGCCAGGAAATGATTTCTTTAAATCATATCTGTTTCTTAGGGTTAAAATAATAATTATTATGATAAATTTGAAATGAAGATTTAGAAAAGTAAATAATTTTAATTCTCTAATCATCCAATGAAATCAGTATGTGTTGTATCTAATGATTTGCACATCTTTAAATTGATCGAAAACTGATTATAAAGTAAAAAGGGTGAGAAAGTTTTATCTTAGAAAAATGTTTTGATGTCATTAAAATATTTTTTCCAAAAATTCTCATTTCATTTGAATAATTTCAATTTGATTTTTCTTTATTTCTTTCTAATTCATGCAGCTATATTTGATTATCTTCATTTGTTGCTGATTTCTGATCATGTTATTTACAATCAAGCTTTATCTACATTTTTAATAAGATAAGATATTTCTAATGGAAAAGCAATGTCTTTTCATAATTGTGACTTTTTAAGTATATTTTATTATTTTACTACATTTATATATTGTTGCAGTTTTAAATCATTGTAAGAGTGAATTAATTTATTGTATTTTCATTTCTTTTTCTTTAAAGATCTAGTTATTGAATTCGGCAGACTTAGTAAAAAAATATAATTCAATTTAGAATTAAGTGAAAATGACTAATTGGTAAAAGTTCCAGCTTTGTATCTTTTTAATGTGAACAGAAAATAACCTGGATGAGATAATGGATAATAAATAAGTGGGGATATGATGGTCAATAAAATTAAATTTGAATTATTGTTATGATTTTAAAAAGTGGGGGTTGCTCTTTTAATCTAAATTTGACACAAAGATAATAATAGTGTTTTGTATATAGAAGTTGTTCATAGACCTGTTTCTCACAGATATTGTAAATAGAAAATGTATAAATGAAAAAGTATCTTTGGAGACAAAATATCTTTTGATATATATTTTTGTCCTTGCTTTGAGGGGGTATTCACTTTGGCCAGTGGATTGGCAGTCGAACTCATATTACGTGAGTTTGAATTCTATTAGTGTTCATATTTGGATTAATACCTTTGAGAAAGGTATGAATCCCCACATTCTCTCCAGCTATGGTTTTAAATAGTGCCTATAGTGTTATTTAAAAAAAAACAAAAAAAAAAACAGATGTGGACAAAAAATAACTTATACCAAAAATTATTGTTCTTGTCATTAATTGACCTAAAAAGTTGATATGGCATAAAACAAACAAACATACTTGCTTTGAAATTTCTGATCATTTCTAACATTCTACTTATAGAAAAAAAAAGGTCTATGAAATTAATAAATTGAATAACAATCTTTTAGAAATTATTTATTTACATATTAATAATAACCTTGCATATTATTTTCTGGATACTAGTAAGAAATCTAATATATATATATAAATGATTCTCTTCTAAAAGACCTTCTTTGGTATTAGCATCTTTAAGAGAGCCAAGTTCATTGCTTTGCCAACCTTTTCTTGACAGAAGATTGGCTGACTTGAAGAAAGGGCTACACATGAGCAAGCCACATGTGTGTAAGGACTGCTCTTCTTAAATCATCTGTACGTGTAGAATTACATCTTGCACGCTTGTACAACACGCACAATCCGCTCTTGTTCTACCTAGACATCTATCAGTGACAAGGCGAGGCAAGATAACTGATTGTTTAAGTGGAATGCAGGTCTTCTGCCAGAGTTCCCTTCTCTTAGCCGGAAGTCTTATGAGTCTGTCGTCCCAAGTGGGTTTATCCATGCCTTGGCACCAAACCAGGTATTTCTACGTCAGGACCCCATACTTTCCTCTGTTTAATGATATAGAATGATGTTACTGAGTCTTGACATTCCACAGTTATAGCTGTTATATGCATTTATCTTACATCAAATTTGGTGTTGTACTTTCCTGTAAATGAAGAATTTAAAAAAATTATATTTTAGAAAATCTTCTATTCATGAAAATAGACTTCTATCAAATTTAATCGTATTTTTTTTTTCAAAAGTACACCTAATTTTTAATGTTTTTATAAGATTTTGATTGATTTTTTTATAAGACAGAACCAAAATCACAGTAAAATTGTCAAAACAATATTAGACTGTGTGTTAATGAATGGTTTTCAATTTGAAATCTTCAGTGGATTTTACACCAGAGTGATTGAAAAGTCTTCTACAGTCAAGACTTGTGAGAAATGTGCCGAAAACTTTTTAAAAATCATTGGATTTGTACATGTGTGTGTGTGTGTGTGTGTGTATATATATATATATATATATAAATAAATGAAAATAAAAAGAGAGAGGAGAGAGAAAAAGACCATCATTGGGAGCAGATGTTGGATATAGATTGATCAATTCAAAGTTAGGTGGAATGCAGGTTTTCTGTCAGAGTTCAAAGTTGCCAAAATTAAAGGTTTAAAATTTTTTTTCATCTCTTGCCGAGAAACAAGCTGCTTGCGACAAAATAAATCACTTTTGGCTAAGCTGAAGTTAAACTGTTTGATAGCTTTTGAATGCTAGAAAAAATCAGATATTCTAAAAACTGATATGAAATTATTTTGCAACATAATATCTATGTCAGTTTCTCTGTCAATCTCTCTTTATCATTTTATTTTTTTGTTCTATCTTATTCTCATGCTACATAAATCTTTTATTAATACATATCCTTCCATCTCATTCTGTTCATATCAGTCTATAGCAATCTATCAATCTCATTCTACTCATGTCAGTCAAATAATGTTTACCTATCTTTTTCTTACCCTCATTTTCTCTACATTTATCTGTCTGTCTGTCTATCTAGTGATTACTTTTATTAACTCCTCGTATTAATTTCAGGTTTAATTTACTTTTTCCTTTTATTCCTGTGGCCTACTAGAACTTCAGAAGGCCATCTGTTGAGGAATTATGTCTTAAGTGTTGCATTTTCCTTTTCTAAGATGGTTTATTGAGTTGATTATCTTGAAGCTTATAGGCTGGTGAAAGAATGAAAAGAAAATTGATTAAACTGGGTGTATATCCTTGTGTATTAGGAAATGATCAATAAATACTTTAATTGATAATCTATATCCTCAAAAGGAACAAGATAATTGTTTCTGCCAACTGTGGCTTATGATAAGGATGATGGTGATAATTATTCAGGAAGAGGAACTCTTTACACTCACCCCCCTCTTTTTTTTTTTGAGATGATCATTATGTTAGGTTTTTAGATCTTTGTAGAGATAAGAAACAAGGAAAAGCCCCCACCCAGTTAAAAAAAAACAAAAAAAAACTGAAGCTAAAGTTTGTGGGTGGTTGGTAGTTTCTGTTTAGTGAAGCAACAAGAAAGTAAAGGGGTCAAAAGAGAAAAGTAGTGTGAACTATCTGCTCCCTCTCTCAACCTGTCTTCTTCCTTCTCCAGATGATATGTTCACTTAATTTTGTGGCATTTCTCTTGAAACCTGATAGTGACATCATAGTTTAGAAAGTAGGAAGGAAAAAAAAACTTTAAGCAAGTATAACACCATCAACTAAAGCTTCTTTACCCATTCACTTTTTTCTCTTCCTTTCTTGACCTCTTTTTGTTTAAAAAAAGGGGAAGAAAAAAGCTTTTAAAATTCAGCCTCTCTCTTATCAACCCCTTTCTTTCTTTAAGGTTTGAGAGATGGGATTGATTTTGTGTGCATCCACCATTGAAGTTTGTTGGAATTAAGAATAAAGGAATTCTTTTTAATCATTATGCAAAAAATATTGCCCAATTCATGAAGTAGAATACTTTTATTTATTTATTCATTTTTTTTTTGCAAATACTTTAAAAAAAAATTTCTCCTAAAAGTTTGATAATCCATGAATATTATGAAAAAGAACTCCTGATATAATACTTGTTAATTACAAATATACTGAATTAGTCATTCATGGATTATCAAACTTTTAGAAGATCCTTTTGGCATGCTGATTTCAAATTCACTATTAAACTAGATTTTTTTCTGGAGAGGTATGAATACAATATTTCTTCACTTGAAACCAGCTGTATATATATTATAGCACACTATCAGAGTGTGTAAGATATTTTTGCATTGTCAATTAATGATTCAATTTGGGGCTTCTTAAACTAAAAAAGTTTAAGAAACCCTGCACCTATCATTGCTTACAAAAACAAATAATTTCTCTTTCCAAAATATAATTCATAAAAAATCGATACAAAGAAAAGTATCTAATATGAGGATGAACTTATTGGATTAAGATGAAAGTTGATTATTGTTATAGATTTGAAAAACAAAATCTTTCTGTAGCAGGTTTTTGGAGATGTTTATTCTAAATAAACATATCACTTTAGGTCAAAGATCAATGATGATTGTTTAGATTTCCTTACTACTCCCAAAAGAATCAATCATATGATACAAACTAAAAAAAATTCTTAAAAATTTAAGGAAATAAGTGAAATTATTGTCCAACATTAAGTTCACTTTACTTTTCAAAAAAGCATATGCAGTTTTTGCAAGTTAATTAATCAAAATTATCTCAAATATGAAAATAACTGAATTAACCTCTTTCAATTTAGAATTGCTTATTTTGTTAAAAGAAAATACAACAAAATTAGGATTCTTTATTGTTTTTGAACATTTATAAATCAAAATTTGGAAAATTGTATTTCATCATTTGAAAAAAGTGCTAATGAGACCTTATCTATGTATTACTTAACCAACTCTAGAACATGCTTGTTGAACTTAAGCACTTTTTTCAGAACTACAAATCAAACCCTTTATTCAACTCATGGAGATAGATTCTCTTCATTCTTAAAGTATTAACTTAGTACTATTTATCAATTTATGTTAAGTATTCTTAGCTCTTTCTGCCTCATAAAAATTGAAATTTAAAGGAGTACATGTTCACTCCAGACTGCAGGCAGAAAAAAAAACACTACAGTATATGTCCATTAGACAAATTAAATCAATCTATCCACTCATCTTTCACAATTTTGAATGTTTTTTTCAAACATCACTAAAGAAGCAGGCTATTTGTTGAATAATAATAAAGATTGTATTTAGCTTTTCAGTGTCTGAGACATGTCAGTATGTCAACTCAGAGAGGAAGAAAAAACCCAGAAAACCAATGATAGAAATACTTTTGACTGACTTCTACCTGTGTTATTAATTGATAGACCTCTGCTGCTAGGTTATTTGGCTTCTTCTTTGACAGTGTTGGACATTATAACTTTCCTTTTCCACATTTCTTTAATTCTTTGTTCAGCTGAAGCAATAAACATAGACATTTCCTGTTAAATGTACTTGTCATTTCAATGTTATTAATGCTATCACACTTCAGACAACTAGGGGGAAAAAAATCTCACTTTTATATTCCTACTCATCTGTTGTCAGGTGGATTTTAAAAGTAACTGTCCTTAGCTAGAGTGCCGAAAATGTGTAAGATTATACTGTCATACCAAGAAGGCAGAGGACCAATGTCAAGTTAAAATTCTCAATCAGGTTAAAGTCAGTCTCCCTCTTATCCATCCCTCATCTTATTTTTCTTTCTTTAAAGTGATAGATGGGATTGATTTTATGTACACCCTCCCAATGAAGTTTCCCATGTGGGGTGGGGTGGAATAGAAAAATTCATCTTTGTCATTATGTAAAATAATTGCTCATTTTATAAAGTAAACTTAAGTATGTACACTTTCTGATATTTAGTTTTAAATATATTTCTCCCAGAAGTTTGGTAACTCATGACTTTTATGAAAAAGGATTCTTAACTAAATACAAAAATGTGAACATAAAAATTGATATGGTTAAGATTAAACTTTAAAGAAAAAAATGTTAAAACTGGAAAAGATAAAGACAAGATATTCTAGTAAAAAATATAATAAATTTAAAACTTGAAATATTGCAGCATAAGATTTTTTTAAAATTCTGTTAAACTTCATATATGAGTTCCTAGTTTTTGTTTCAAAAGATAGATATTTATCTGACCTATAACTGTAAAAATTGGTTGAAATTTGGTTGAAAACAAGTGAGCAGTTAAGATGCAAAGCTGTTCAAAACAAAAAAGTATTTAACCATGTATTCAAACACCTCTATGTTTGCATGATATATTTGTTAATACTGATATAGATACTGAATTAGACACAGTAACTAGTTGGTAAATCCTTGATTTAATGGTGTGCATGTATGTATTAAAATTTATTTATTGTTTTTCAATTTACATAGATTGATTTTGTAACATTAAAAAAAAAATACTGATCTTTTTTTTTTTTTTTAACATATTTCCTTCCCAAGATTTAAATTCAACTACAATGTTCAAAGGAGCAGTTAGCTTATAGTTAAATTTTGAAGGAGAGTAATTGAGAAGTCAAAAAGGAGCAGATATATGTGAATTTTCAAAGAGATTCCAGGTTATATATTCGTAAAGAAGTGCCAGGATTAGACTTTACAGAAATTGATATTATTAATGAGAAAAATTTAAGTTTACAAAATAGCTTTTAATAGTCTGTTCACTACTGCTAGTAAGAGGTCTCTTGTAATTCCTGATTAGACAGAAATAAACTACTACCTGGTATTACCACACAAAGATCTTCAAAAAAATAACCCATATTGCAATACAACATATTCATTATAGCAAAAAGAGGAAGGAATAAAATTATCACCATAGATTTATAGTGCTTGCTATCTTCCTGATCTTTCATATAACTGTCTATTGTTTTAAAGCACCGATCTAATTTAGCTTGAATATTCTTAAGCATAAAGAGTTTAAGCAGTTGATAAACGATACATCATTATTTTCTATCATTATAACATTTTCTTTGTTAGAAGTCTGTTTTTTCTATACACATATACTTTTTATTTGAAGGATTTGTAAAGTTTTCAGAATTTTACACAAACTTCATTCTAGTTGTGTCTCCATTTTTATTTCCGTGCCGATTTATCATTTAGAATTAATGTGTTGGCATTTTTTATCTTGCCTGCTAATCTATCAATGTCCGCTCCAGATTTACTTGGTCATTGGATTTCTTCTTGCTGATAACATTTTAAAATTAATTCAATCATCCTTGATTTCTTTCTTTCCAAGATAAGTATTGAAGAGGATGATGGTGTGAATGAAGGGTCTCCTCTTTTACACAATACTTGCATTTTTCTTCATTTCTTTTCAATTATTTGTTTTCTGCCATTTACTTCTGCATTTTACTTCCCCTAGTTTTACTGCTAGAAAAAATGTGACTTTCATTGTCTGTAGGAAAAAAGAAATAGAAATCAAAGCAGAAACCTTATTTCTTCTATTGTTTATTACAAGGGTTATTCCAAAAGTAATGACACCTATTTTCTAAAGTTATTTTTGAAAAGTTGAAAAGCTGCAAAGATAGGAGTGGTACCATTAAAACGAGCGGCCTTTTGTGTCCAGAATTTATTTCTACATAGTCACCACTATTCTCAATACACTTTGGCCAGCGATGCACAGTCTTTTTTCATTAAGAACATCTTAGTGAGTCATATCTCTGTCACCACTCTGAAATTGATAATCCTATCTCCAAACTGAGCTGACATCAACTGCATCAGCTTGGTAAATGTTTGACAGGCACCAGTGAATGTTGATCGGTTTTAATTTTTTCTGCACGAATCAATTCAATGACATATCTCTGCTTCTGATATGACAGGGGTTTTCTTATAGTCTTATACATCAAAATGTGTAACAGAGGGATGAAACTTAGGTGATGAACGCATAAGTTCAGTCATTGTGAAAATGCAATTTGCAATCCCTTCTTATCCAATCAGGCAGATAAAAAATTAGGAACAACCCTCATTAATTATTTTCTATGAAATGGCAAAATCTTTTTAAGACAAAAAAAGATTGTTCACATAATTGATCATAAATCTTAACAATTCAGATAGATCTTAAAATAAATAAATAAATATATATATATATATATATATACAAACACACACACACACACGTTAGGACCAGTGGAGCGGTAAAAAGATGTCAAGAAAAATTTGGCAACCCTGCACATTGTGTGTAATAAGGAAAAGATGTCAGCAGACCTTACAACCTGGAGATGGCTACCAGAATTTCGAGCAGAGGTGACTTGAAAGTGTTTGCCTAAAGCATGTCTGACTTAAACAAGTTTCCCGTGAGGTCTCAACTACGAACACCTCTGTGTTAATTGTGGCAGAATATGGTAGTGTCAGAGGTGGGCCTCATTAGCAACAGCGCCCACCATTTGGTATTTTAGGCAAAAAGACAGTGGGAAAGCGCATTATAAGTTGTACACACTATAAGAACACCAAGGAGATTCTCCTGTCAGTTAAAAAAAAAGTTTGCAAATCTTGAGTGGGGCATTGAAACCACAGGCAAACTCATTCAGCTGCGGCCATGTCATGGAGTTGTCTTTTTTATGTAAAGGAGTGATATTCACGATTTACATATAAAGATGGTTCAGATCAACTACATCACCTTTGATCTAACCGTGTGGAATGTTTTATACTTAGTTTATTTACTATATTGAAATTTTTAATGTTCATTGTCTTCTTTTTATTTATTTAATTCAATCTTTTATGAGTTATTTAGTGGGCTGAATATTGCACTAACCTATAAATCTATATTTTAGTTAATTTCCTAAAATTACTTTACTTAGGCATTTTCTTATTCATATATGTAAAAATTCTAATTGAAAATAACAAAAGTATGTTTCTTTATAGTTTGAAATGTGTTGCTTAAGATAATTATATCTGAATAAAAAAAAAAAGAAAAGGAAAACATCTTTTTAAAATTTTATCTATCAAAGGTGCGAAAGAGAGAAAATCATAAAATGTAATTAATTCTTCAATCTCTTTTTTGATTGGCTAAGCTTATTTTTTGCATCCGTTTATTGATTAGCCACATTCATTTAACTTTTAATTAAAAGAAAAAAGTTTAATAGTTTGAAACCTTTTTTTTCCTTTGTTTTTTCCATTTCACTATCTTTTTTCCCCTAGTTTTGATTAGTATGTAATTTTCTGGGTGTATTCCTGAGTGC
The DNA here is from genome assembly GCA_034780655.1 of Idiosepius hallami. NCBI lineage: Eukaryota > Metazoa > Mollusca > Cephalopoda > Idiosepiidae > Idiosepius > Idiosepius hallami. Next base: position 28,123 of record JAUZSX010166702.1, read on the forward strand.
TTTTGTAAAAGGCGTTTTATGTCTGGTTTTATTTTATTTTAACAAAGTTAGAATGATAATTAATCAAGAAAACTATTTTAGTATTTATGAGAAACAACTACAAATTGTTTTTAAAAATAACTTACAAGTTTTGAGGAAAAAAAACGTTTTTGTGTTTCTTGATTAATAAAAACTATTTTCTCTCTTCTATATTATTAGCTTTAAGATAATATTGTAAGCTTGACATTTTTTGAAATTTTGATATTTTTGATTTCTAACATGCTTTTTTTTTATTGTAGATAAACCAATTTTCTAATCTTAACCAATGATATTAATAGATAAGGATGGACATATATATACAAATTTTATATTACATCTTAAAATATGATTTTAAGGGTTGAAAGGTTACTAGTTCATTCTTTACATTAATATTTTCTACTTATAGGCCTAAAACCTGAACTTTATTGATCTCTTCTCTTTAAAAAATAGGATTTAAAAAAGTTGCCAAAAATTTCGTCTTTGTCAATTTATAAAGTCAAAAATTTCTTTGGGAAATTCCTCTATTAAGTATTTCAATATTTTAATACGCTCTCTCCCATTTTTATTTTTTTATTTTTTTTTTTTATTATTTCAATATTTGTCCATTCATTATCATTTTATTGTTGCAATTGTTAACCAGAAAAATTATTAATTATTTTCTAATCTGTTTTTCCTATTTGTTTTGTATAAATCTTCAAACTATTCTTTTTATCTAATTTGTATATTAACTTACACATACACACATATGTCCAGTGTCACAAATAATAATCATCGTCATAAGCAGTAATTAAAGAAGATCAAATTACCTTTCTTTATTATTCTGGTGTTGTGCTTAACATGGGTTTGTTCTTGATCAAGCAGATATATCTCTTAATTCTTTCTTTTTTTTTTTTTTTGCCGAAATAAATAAAAGCTCTTCATGGTTTCTGTTTGTTTTACAGTTTAGAAAAAAGTGATGCCTCATTTTAATTTTATTTCTTGTAATATTTCTTGAAGTTCGAGTTTTTTTTCTCACAGTCTGGTCGGAAATATATTCCAAATATATATATATATATATATTCTGATTTTTCTTTTAAAGGATCACCACTCTTGCTGATGTATATTTAATAAAATTTCAACTACTTTAGAATTTCCATGGGTTCTGCTAGTCTTAATGTATAGCGTTTGAATTTTTGGAATCTAAAAGCAAATTATGTCACCATTTTTTATGGAACTGTTTTTCTCTTTTGTCATTTTTTTGTAGTAAGTATAAGGTAATAAATAAATGTAAAGATAATCAATATGTTATAAACTTTTGATTTGATTTTTGTTTTAATTTTTTCTATTTTTTAGGGTGCTCTACAGAACAAGGGGAACCTAAAAACAATAAACACGCACGCATACACGTTCACACACAAAAAAATAAGCAGGTGTCTTCAAATCTCTATGAAGATATAGTGAAAGACAAGGAAATCACTCAAACATTTTCTGAGTAAGTTATTTATTTTTTAATCTTGTTGCAATTTTTTTTCATTTATTATATTTTATAAACATTTGAGTTGAAAAACTCCCATACAGTTTTTATAATATCAAGATTAGTTTGTTTTCTCCGTTTTTGTTCAAACAGAGCCAGGAAGTTATAACTGAAATATTTTTCTTTCTCTTTTCTGGCAATGATTACTGATCGTTCATCCATTTTTTTTTTTTTTTTGGTTTTTGACTTTTATTTGTCAAACACCTTATCAATCAAGGTATTCATTAGCCCTTTGTTTTAAACAAAAGCCCTTGAAAAACAAAACTTTTACAAGTTTCAGATTTCATGTTTTGTTCAAACGCATAAGAAATGAACGCATGTTGTACATACATTTTTATTCATTGGTGGTCACTCATGGTTGAGTATGATTGTCCTCCGTCTTGGTTCCGAGGATGCCTGTGAGCGATGTCTTTAAACGTGAGGACGCTGATACACCTGCAGTCAACACACAGCCCCTTGGCAGAAGAGGACCTGGTTCCCCAGTGGCATGGAGAGAAACCACGACGACTAGAGGCCATCCTCTGCTGCAGCCTTTATCTGCTTTCAGTGACATCGTTTCACTGTGAACATTATCCGCCACATCCACTGTTAAGGTCTTGCGCTATTTAAATCTATAGCTGGAGGGAAGATAGGGTTTCAATTCCCAAGGGTATTAATCAACATATCAACGTAGATAGAATAACTTAGAAGTCTGATTGTCTATCCACTGAGCCACGTTGATCGCCTGTGTTGTACATACATGCAGTCACACACACTTATGCATAGATTCAAATACAAACATACATTTGTATTATAATAGATATTCAGGGATTGGGCAAAATAATGGAAACATCCATGGATTTTTGCATCAAATTTAAAACCATTTTTAATAATTCAAATCAAAATGCTTTTAATTTTTTATTTATGTTAATTGTTCTGAATTTTATTTTTTTTTCAATTCAGGTAGTTTATAATCATGAAAAGAATTGAAATTGCAAGTCTATTGGATTTTTGAAATGTCAAGGTGTTTCCATTATTTTGTTTGCACACTTCTACTTTTATTTGTTCATCAGTGTTCAATGATAATGTCATCTTCCTCAAACTTGTATGACCCATGATTCCCCTGCCTATGCTCTGCAAGAGTGGCGGTATTTCAGGTCTGATCACACCAGTCAACACTGTTGTAAGGGATGAGCAGAGTGTTGTGAGCCAATGTGAGGTAGGGGTGGTAAATGATACCTGCACAAATGAAGTTTTATTAAAGTGGCATGAGTTGTGCGCTTTTTCCTTATGTCACTATCTTGATTGTAGAAGATGTGTGCCAGTGGCAATGGGCAGAGTTCTAGATGACTAGCATCTTCTTACAACTGTAAGGGGCTGCTGGAATCCATGTTTTTTGTCAAACCACCTTAAAAAGTGCCACTATCACCTTTTTTCCGTCAACCTGTCCGGCTTTGGTAACCCTGCCAAGAGTACAAGACTCCTACTAATATAGCTCTAGGGGACATGGCGACTTGCTGCCATTGGAGTCGTATGGGTTTTTGAAATCGGTATTGTCCTTACCTAGTTAAGTACATCAGTGAGTTGAGCCTCATCTATCCAAGGCAGCTGTAAGAGAATTAATAGTAGTTCTGCCTTAGATTTTAACTCATATAGTACGGTTTTAGAGCCCGAGCTTCTACCACTATTCTAACTTTGCTGCTTTTCACACACATGTATAAATATTTTATGATTAGCAATCATGAATTTACTTTGGACCAATAATTTGAATAAAAATTGGCACCTAGTAATAACAAGTATGTTTTATTTTTTGTAAATAAGGTTTATTAGAGAAAAAAGTTCCTTATGCAGGAGTATTTCAAATTTGTTCCATATTTTTCGATAAAAAAGAGTTCTTTTTTTTAAATTATAAAAAAAAATAGTTATTAAAAAAAAAGTTTGGTTTATTAATTAGAAAAAAAAATCCATTACACGGGATTGAACCTAAAATCTTTTCACCACTCCCCGGCACTCTATCCGTTACACTAAGATGTCACATTTACAATTAAACTTCGAAAACCGCATTCAAAAATATTAAGTACAAAAAAAGTTATGCCAAAAATTCGCGTTAGTCACTTATGTATGTATGTATGTATGTATGTATGTATATATGTATGTATGTAGTTATGTCCTTACTCTCCTCTTTTTGACCATATATATTCTGTTGTAACTTTTTTTTCTACTAAACCAATTTTTGAAATTGGTTTTCCAAAATATAGCTAATGAGGTGTTCTATCCAACTATATCACCTGTTTGGAATTTAGTTGCAAACGGAATTAGTAGTGGGGGTTTGAAGGTGTGTTATTAATACTTAGAAGATGGTGCCTACATGTGTGCCTCTGTTGTACATGTGTGTGTGTGTGTGTGAGAATCTATAATTGCACACGTCAATAAATTGGTTCATCTGATGTATACGTAAGTGCTACGTATAGATAGATAAATCTATTAGATATTTTATGCGTAGAGAATGTTTTCTGGTCGAAGCCTAGAAAAGCAGGCAATGATAATAAATACAGGTGTTCTGGCTTGAAGAGAGACCATCTGCTCCACAAAAAACAACCCCCAACACTTTCTTTCCCCCACCCCCCAATATGCCAACTCTTTGTATCTATCTTCATTGTTGCTCTCTCAATCTCTCCCTCTCTGCAAAATTCATTTTCACTATCCCTTTCTTTATACCCACCTCACTATCACTCTCTCTCTCTCTCTCTCTGTGTCTTAGCCAATTTAAGGAGACAAGGTGGGAGGAGAGAGACTTAAAGAATGAATGCAAAAAAACTACTCCTTCCTCTATTCACTTAAGATATTCCAATTTATCTATCTCGGTACAGACTGGCCCAAAAGTGGGTATACAGTTATTAAATCTATTTTTTTTATGTTTCTTTATACACAGTTCTAAATTGGACATTTCATTCTTAATGACCTAATACAATAAAGTATCAGTTCTAAATCGGACATTTCATTCTTAATGACCTAATA
>JAUZSX010166812.1:0-16755 GCA_034780655.1 Idiosepius hallami
CCCTTAAATCAAGGGCCATAACTAATATTTATAAAGATTATTTTTTTGGTAGACAAGCTAAATCTGTTTAGTGGACCGTAAGCTACACTCTAAACCCACTAAAGTTGAGTTGTCGGGGGGGTGCCTGGGCGACCCCGTTTTTTCCTGGACTACAGTAGCCAATCACCTCCAACCATCAACATCAGATATTCTGCCATTTTCTCCATAAAATAATCATGCACAAACCACAGTTCTTTTCTCACTCTATGCATCAGGCCAGATGTTTGATAGCATTCAGTCAGACTAACTACTGAGGGAGTTTGCTGTTATAGAAGGCTTGAAACTTTCAATGAAGTGGACAAACAGCACTAATGGTGCATGTGGATATTAGTAATAACAGGTGTAAATTAATTGACTATTTTCTAAAAATCTGGGATTGACTATTGAGTTTTTAGACTGCTACCTCATCTTATGATGACTATCTAAATAATGATTGCAATATGAATTGTTAGAAAATTGTTGTTTTGTTACTTACTAAAAAAGAAGCAGAACAGCTTAAGACCGAACAATCTTTGCGCATTTTAAAGAGCCAATATGGTTAACATAAAAAATGATAAACTCAAGATTGTCCTTGTTTTGGGTTTTTTTTGTCTACCTTTAAAATAGTTGCTCTAAAACCGCTTTGTCTTAAAGGTAGTTCTTCCATTCTTTAGTAACTCTTGTTTTGTTTTTTCTATTTTTTTAAGTGGTTCTTCTTTTTTTATATATATATATACACACACTATATGTGTGTGTGGAAGGCAAGATGGCGCATTGGTAAAAGCTCAGACATTGGAATCCTATTACGCAAGTTCAAATCCAATAGATATAGGTAAAATGTATTCAGATTTCAAACAAATTGCTTTTCACACATGGTTCCTTAACAAATTAGGTTTGAGAACTGAAGTACCACTGTATTTTAACAAAACTAGAAAAGAAAATACAAGTTATACAACAATGCCAGTCATTCATTTAGAATAAAGGATTTTTGGTATAAAAAGAGGTTCAAGATTATTGCAAAACTGCAAGGAGTACAATAATGTTTTTATTGATAAGTTTTATGGTATATCAACATTATAGTCATTTAATGCCGAGAATAAACATTCTTTTTGTTCACACATAGTTTTTTTAATAACACACTATGCACTCTTTATTCTATAACAACCTTTTCAGCTCATTTAATGTCTAGAACAATCATTTTTGATAAACATTCCTTTTGTCCACACATATTTTTCTTTATTAACACAATATGCACAATCTAAGCCATAGCTGTTCTGTAATGTTGTTATAGGTACAAGCTGGTTTAGTAGACCTCAGGACTAATCAGTTAGTTTCAGGTAATGGCAAACCAGCTCGATATAAAAAGGGTAGCATATGAAAATAGAATTAGAGAGAAGTCACAAGTCGCAAGGAACAAGATGACCATAAAATAAAACTATCAAAACGACATCCCTTGTCTTCATCTCATTCTATCATTGGTTTTTAGAAAACCAGCGGGAAAGAGATGTTCTCTTTCAATGGAAACTTGGAAGGGCAAGAAACCTAACTTCAATGCCTTAAGTAGCCATCCCAATTTCAGCCAACCCTCAGCCTGCCTTAAACGTCATTCACATGTGTTGCCATTACCTTACAATTCTTTTATCACAAAGCATGCCCTATTTCAGCCATGGAAGGAAGGAATGTGGGGATTCATACCTTTACCTAAGGTTTTAGTCCAAATATGAATTCAAATGAAAAGACAATGATTCAAACGCGTGTATTATGATTCCGAGGTCCAACTGTCTATCCACTGTGCCAAGAGGATTCCCCTGAGTACAATAAATGCTATCCAATATGTGTGTGAATGAATAACAATAGCTAGAATTATCTTTTATCTTTTTGAATAATTTATTTGAGATGATATTTCAGTATAATTTTGTTTGGTAAATGTTTCTACTTAATTAAATAAAAAAAAAAATTCTAACGAGTTGAAAAGTTTTTTTTAAATGAAAATGTCTAAAGTTTTTCTTTTCTAAAAAATTAAATTGAATTATTTTTTCTAATAAAATAATTTTGTTTATCATTATCAATGATAAAATTGAGGATTATATCTTTGAAATAAAACCAAAGCTAATTCAAAAATCACAAATTTGAAATAGAATTAACAAAATTTTTGAAAGACCAAAACATTTTGAGTTGGTCTGTAAATGCATATTCATTGATAATTCACTTAAATCCCAATACCTATGAATAATACAAGAGTAATTATAATTTTTGAACAACTCAACTGTAATAATAATCTTCAACTCTAAAAACATTTAATGGGACAAAAGATAAAGCAAATTTATGAAAAAAAAGGAGAAAAAAAAAAGAGAAATAAATAAAAATATAAAATGGAAAAGAAAAAAAAGTCAACTAATAACAAGATGAAGAAAAAAGCATTTAACAGACTTAAATGTTTTGGAGTTTTTTTGTTCTTTTTTTTCCCAATCTCTTAACTTTTTTTTCTTTCCTTTTTCTAAAAATTCAGAGAAAAGGAAATAAAAGAAGAAAACCAAAGAAGGAAATAAAAAGAAAAATTTTAAAAAATCCATTTCTAAGTGAGCAGACAATGAACAAACATTTCCCTTCATCATTAATTTTATTATTTGTAAAAGGAACAAAAATTTGCACAATTTACAAAAAAACAACAAACAAACAAACAAATAATTAAATCCAAAAATAAACAAATAAACTAAATAAATTCAATGAATAATAAATGATTCCAATACCAAGGACTGTGAGGATGGAGCAGTAGTAAAAGCTTTCACTCTGGAATTAGATTACATGAGTTCAAGTCCCAGTCAAAACTATCACATTCACTTTCAGCTATCTCTGGCAGATGAGGCTTGTTGACTCAGGAGAGTAACTCGTCTAGGTGAAAGGATAACACTGATTTCTAAAACCTGGGTAGAGTACCGTCAACTCAGATAGAGTTACTCATCTAAGTGAAGAGCAACACTGATTACAAACATATAAGTTTATTGATTTTCGACTGAATTAAATCTAAATAGTTAATTATTTTGGTAATCTTTTGCCTTACATAAGATCTGTGAAGCCAAGAAGCCTTGCGCCCCCTTTAGGGCATACGGGCCCCCATGCAATTACGGGGTCTACAGGAGCCCTGTCAATCAACATTGCTGGTTAAGAGGTTAATTACTATTATTGGTGTTCTTTGATTTACTATTATTGCTGTTTGTAAAAGGGGTTTTTTAGCAGGGATTTTGGAATTTAATAACACAATTTTGAGATAAAATGATACCATGAAATACAAATGCCCCAGCAATGGATTTCTTTGAGATAAAGATTTTCTTTATAAAGAATAATTTTTGGTAAATTTCTTAAACTTGGAACAGATTAATTTGGTTTCTTTTCATTTAAATGGGGATAAATTGCTATGAGATATGATGGTGGCCATAGAAAGAATTAAATTTATTTCTTAAGGTATTATTGTATTAGAATGATAGAGAGTAGGTAACTGAAATTACCAAACAACCAATCAAAAAAAGGCTGGATTGTTTGAATTGGAGGGGGTGGGAGATGTGAAACGTGTGGAAGCCAAGAATCAATAAAGACAATATCAAAATGATAATGAAACTGGTGGCATTTGATAAGTAAAAAAAAAAAAAGAAAATTAATAAATAAATAAAAATAAAATAAATAAATTCAAATAAATAATAAAAAAAAAAATAAAAATAAAAAGAATAAAAAATACAAAAACCCAAGCAAAGTTAAAAGAGAAATGTCATGAAGCACAAAACATTAATGGTGAACGAAAGAGAATAATAACCACAATGGATAATTGTTTAGATTTTAAAATCCCCGAGAGGAATTCAATAAAAGCCTGTATGTTTTTTTTTTTGTTCTTTTTTTTTTCAAATATTTATTGAGTGCTGATTGAAGTTTAAAAAAATATCCATTCTGATATGGAGAGTGTTTTTGTATGCATAGAACTATTCAATGAAAGAATGTCTATGTGGCCTCTGTAATAATATTGTGATAATACTGAGGCTATCATAATACTGTGCAGTTTGAAGGATACAGTGTATCACAAAATATCATAACAAAAAAACCCAAAAGTAAAGAAGCCGATCAAAACGTACTTCAGGTATTATAAAGTTATTCATATTTTTCTTTGATTTATCTTTTTTTGAAATTTAGCGTTGGTTTTATTTTCTTCTTTTAACAGCTGATTGGCTTTTAGTATCAGGCATAAAACAAACAAACTTTTTTAGTAAGCCCTTCACATAAAACAAACAAATTTTAAATGTGTATTTATGTTTTTTTGTTTTTTTTTTCTTTTATCTATTCTATTAACAAAAAAAATTTAAATTGTAAAAAATACTTTGAGTTTTTTTTCTGCTTTTGGTTGCTTTGGTTGCTTTTCTGTCTTTCTACTAAAATTTTCTACTAAACTATTGAAAAAATAATCCCTTCATCAAGAATAGAAGTGGCTACAGTAGATTTAATAAACACACATGGAAGTATCTATATTCAAAAAGAAGGTCATCATTGTACACAATATCAGCATCTTTGTGTTTTAATAAATTTAACTCTTTGTAAACAAACAGTCTAAAAACAAGATATTTTAGAATCTGATTAGAGAAAATATTAATTAAGTAATGAAGTATGTATTTATAGTAAACATAGCATAAAGAAAATAAAAGTAATTTGAACATAGAAGAAGTTGAAATTGGAATAGAATAAACATTTACAAAGATTTCTGTTTTCTTATTTCAGTCTTCTTTTCTATGGTCTTTCTTATGTGTATTTAACAAATCTAACATGGCTGATTCTTTCTTATTTATTTCTTGATCATTTATTCCTCAGGGTAAGGAATTGAACTTGAACCAGCGGATAGGCAGCCGGACATTAAAACCATAATAAGCAAGTTCAAATCCTAATCATTCCATTTGTGTTCAGAATTGAACTCATAATGATTGCAGTCAGTCAGACTTTGACTAGCTGGGGCTTCAGTATTCCACCATAGCACCCAACTCACTTGCGCAGGTTATTATCGGCGTAGTATCTGTTGTGCATCAGACACCTTCTGAACCTTCAATGCCCACATCCGATGGAGTAAACCTGCGATGACTGGCAGGAGAGAAGGCCGCAGGGCTTTTAAAATCAATGTTGTCCTTCACCTAGATGAGCTACTCTCCAGAGTTAATGAGCCCCATTTACCCGAGGCAGCTAAAGTAAATGCAATGGTTTTGACTGGGATTAGAACTCGCATAGTTCGATCTCAGAGCCCAAGCTTTCACCAATGCTCCACTGTTCACACTACCAAAAGGCTTGCTTTTTCTCGCCTTGGGATAAGATATTTTTCTGTTTTCACACATTTTTGGGACACCTACATTCCATCCAGCTATGAGATAAATAGTGCACATTGTGTTATTCAAAAAACTGTGTGTGGTAAAAAAAAAAAATTATGAAAAAATGATTGTTCTTGGCATTAAATGACTTAAAAAGGTTGATATGTCATAAAACAAACAAATAATACCATAGAGTGGGTGACAGAGAGAAACATACCAAACAATTTTTTAAATTCTACTAATATATTTTATATAGAATTTTCTCAAACAATTCTAATTTATTCCCAAGTTTCTGATCCAAGATCAGCCAAAGATGTCCACCCCTTTTTAATCAGTAGCCAGAAGGAAGTGATTGATGGACTGCAACTGAGGTTTTGCTGGCTTTTGCTGGTCCAAATTTTCAAATTACAGATCCGTGTTATACAACACTCCAAGTAAACACTTTTGCTCATCTTGATCAATTTATTTCTGTAAAATAAAAATTGGTTCAATCATTCATAGTTGTTGATGGTATTTATAAAACTTTCAAGTACTTAAAAACTGACTAAAAGAAGGTTTCAGTTTGTTTTTTTTTCTCTTTCTTTATTTTTATGTTCGATGGATCTTGTTTTTTTTAAGTAAGCACAAAGAATCAATTACCAAAAATAAATAACCTATTTTTTTCTGTTCTAATTGGAAAAAAAACAATAAAACGAGTTGCTTTTTTCTTTCTTTCTTTTTTTTTAAATTTAAAAAAAAGTTTAAACATAAATAAAAAAGGTGAGTTTTGTGGTTTTGATTTTTTAAGTGCTGCTTATCAGAGCAATGGAATTCACACAAAGTACAGGTGAGAGATTTAATTGAAAGAAATTTAAATTGAGAATAGAAATTTAGTTTGTTTCATCCTTTGTTAGTTTTTTCTTTTTTTTTAGTAAAGCAACAAAGTCTTTCTTTCCAAGAAACTTTGCAGGCCGTAAACTTTTCACTCTGTCTTTAAGTGTAAAGTCTTCATTAAACATTAAGCATTTTTTATTTAAAACTTCTTCCTTTTTTTTTTGATAAAACCTAATGATTTAAAAAGCTTTAAACAAAAAAGCAATTCCATGATTGAATGCCACAAATCAAGAAAAACAGAAGAAACAAAAAAGAATTGAATGATGCACACAAAAATGAATCATTTTCCCAAGGTTGAAGTATGAGTAAGACCTTTTTGTTTTTTGTTTTTTTATAATAACAATAATATTAATAATAATCTTAAAAGAAAATTTACCTTTAAGGGTTAAGGAAACTGAAGAATATCATAAGCAATTATAGACACACACACAAACATCCTCCCAAAAGAAAATGGAATGAAACAGAGACGTGTATTAGGGCAGGTTGATTTGTCACTTAAAAAAAAAAGAAACACAAGTCTAGCGGCAAAAGATAGGGTTTGATACTAAAAATTAGATTCACATCTTTAGAAAAAAGAAAAAAAACTTGAACCTTCAAATTTTAAAAGATTTTAGAGAAATGCCTTACTGACAAACTGATTTTAAGATTTTAATATTTTAATTTTTCAGATATACAACAAAATAAAATTGATATAAAAAAAAAACAATGAATAGAAAAAATCTATAAAATAAAATTGTATTTTTTTTTATAAAATACAATACATGGAAAAATCTATACGAATCCTATTCTTCATTTTTCTAATAGTAAAGATTGTTTTGGTGACAGTGTAATATCATATTTACTTGGTCAAGCACCAACCAAAGTTAGGCACAAGGCCATTTTTATGTGCTCAGTAAACCTAGGCTTTTTTTGCATTCAGTGATCCCTTTCACCTAGATGAGTTGCTCTCCCAAACCAATGATGAGCCCTATCCGCCCAAGGCAGCTAAAAAGGTAAATGTATTGGTTTCTGCTGGGATTTGAATTCACGTACAATGATTCCAAGGTCCAAGCTTTTACCAATGCTCCACCTTTGCTGCTGTGGTGAAGTAGTAGCAGTAGTAGACTTTTCACATCTGCTAAAATGTTTTGGAATTACCTCCCTTATTTCTACACTTGTATATATATATATATATATATATATATTCTTGGCGATAAACCGCCCACAATATTTCTACCTGAATTATTTGTAGAATAAAGCTTACTAAAGCTAACTCGTGCATTCCATGTTTACTTCTCTTCCTGTGCCTGTCTTCATTACAGCTGCCTAGTGTAATATGTGTTCTATGGTTAGCAATGTTTTACAGTTGGCAAAAGTTTACAATCAAATATTGACATTAAAATCAGTTTGTTCTTGTTCAGACTTGGCAGCACGGTTTTCAGTATTAAAATAAACCCATACAACCTAAGTATTATTGTAAAGAAAATATCAACACAAAATGAAAATAGAAACTAATTAAGCTTTTTAAAACAAAAGCAATTAAAAACTTGAAGAAGAGATATGATCATTGTCTCAAATAATGCAATGAGAACATCAATGAATAGAAAAAAAACATTCATTGTTGAATAATTAATCAGTTTAAAAAAAATTAATCTTCAAATGCAATAAGCTTGGATTTCTTGATTAATTAATAAAACCATTTAATTACTAAAACAGATTTTATTCCATAAACAAAACAATATATCACTACATTTGTATTATAATATAAAAATCAAATTGTCTTGGTTCTGTGAGACCCTACATATTGTAACTCTTCAGAAAATGAAACCTCAATAGTATTTTAAAAAACAATGATTCAGATCATCAAAATGTGCATATGTACAGTACTGCCTAAGCTTCCTTAAATACCTTTGAGAAAAGATTTAAAAAATAAATTTGCTAGTAAAAAGTATTAGAAATTAATTTGGTATTAAAAAGCATTAGAAATGAACTTAGTAGAAAAAAGGATTGGAAATGAATTTAGTATTAAAAAGCACTAACTGATTTCCTACATAGGCTTCCGTAATTACCTTAGTGGCAAGTCCCTGGGGCCCCAGCAAAACTCATTTCCCTACAAATAATGCAACCCAGTCACACATAAAATTAGCTATTTTGTTCAGCAACCAACAAATATATAATCACAACAAATCTAATATTTTGGTTATTCCTAAGTTAAAAGCTGCAATAAAAGTTGAAAACTTCACTCGGTTCCAGGACTGAAAACACTAACCCTCTGGCCCTGTGTCTCATATATAATTTTTCTTGATAGATTAATTGATAACCAAATGCAGACTGAGTCATCAGTCAATCGGACCATGCCTGGCTGCCAATAAAACTATCAAAGATGTCCTTGATAAATACTCTAATACATGCATTCTACCTCTGGCCACTTCACTTTGCCTGCATATTATAATGTGAGCCTGGAAACAACAAGGTAAGATCCATTTGGCGGGTGCAAGCTGAGGGCTCCCCAACCAACACCAGAGGCAGCAGAGATACCCACAAATGTAAGATCTTGTGGCACAAGAAGCAGACCTTCATGTCGAACAAGAAGGTATGTAAGTATATAAGAACTATTTATTTACAGTATTTCTTAATATTTCATAATATAAACCCCATTTCTATTATCATAGAATGATTTATATAATTTTTTTATTTTTTATCTTTTCTCTTTTTTGAAATCTAGTGTTGAATAAATGATTTACAAAAATCTTTTAGAATCCTACTTTTACTATTATTTTCAGTGATTTTGGTTATAGTTCCACAGTGAAGAATAAAATTATTGAAATAATGAAAAAAAAAAGGACTAAATTTTGGATGGGTTATTACATTGAGTCACTTTCTATGAGGGAAAAAAATCAGTCTTCTAAAAATCCAAGATGGCTAAAATATCAAGTTTTATAATTGAATGATGAATCACAATTAAATGATTTGAATCAAGTAGGAAAAAAATAAAGATCAAAGCCTATCGAAAATGGAATAGATAGGAATTTTTTTTAAATTATCAGCAATAACACTCCACTCAAACACAAATAAGCCTTTAATACAGACAATCTAAAAATAAGATTATGAAACCAAAATAAATTCAGTCAAAGATGAGTAGCAGAACAAATGATTCTAACAAGCACAATTAATGGATGTAATAGAATGAATGCAACACAAATACACTCCAAATATAAGAAATTACTTCAGTAACAGAATAAATGATTATAACAAGTACAAATTACAAATGAAATTGAATCAATGCAACCCAACTAGACCCAGCAAGGAGGGTTTTAATCCATGGAAGATGATTTCAGGGAGGAGGAGAGGAAAAAATAATGAGATTTTTGTCTTAAGATGGTAGATATTAACACTTTTGTGCTTAATGTGATTTCTGTGGCTTTTACAGACAGATAGAATAGATAGACAGGTGGATGGATAGACTGATAGGTGGATAGGTAGATAGATAGATAGATAGACAGACAGACAGACAGACAGACAGACGGATAGGTAGATAGATAGATAGATAGATAGATAGATAGATAGATAGATAGATAGATAGATAGACAGGCATACAAACAGAAAGAAAAACTTTAATGTGTGCTTGGCAGTTTTTGGTCATTTGGTAAGTAATCAAACTTAATATCTCCTCAAAATTCTTTTTTCAAAAATAAAATCCATTGAAAATGCAAGTATCTTTCTTTTTGGAAATAAAAATAATTTTCCTAATGATTTTATCTTTATTTTTATGCTATTAATCAATGATCAATTATTCATACACGTTAATATCTTTAAATTTTAGTATATTTTGGCAGAATTTCATTCTTCATCCATGACTTATTAAAGAGAATTTTAATCATTTTCAAGATCTTCTGTTGTAAACATGGGGAAGATATAAAACCCTTGTACCACAAAAACAAAAAACCTTGTTTGTGAACCATAAAAAATAAAATGGAAGATCCTGAAAAGGAGGTTTAAAGTTCTCTTTAATCAAACATGGATGAAGAATTAATATGTCTGTTTTAGTTTTACAGCTAGTCAACCTTTTTCGGTCATTTAATACAGAGAACAATCATTTTTTATAAACTTTTTTTTTGTTTATACAAAAAATTTTGGATAACACAATTTGCACAATCCAATCCATAGCTGGAGCAATGTGGAGATTCATACCTTTCCCGAGGGTATTAGTTCAGATTTAAATGTAAAAAGAATGACTGGTATTCAAACTCATGATTCTGAAGTCAGACAGAAATTGTTTAGAATAGCTAAAAGCAATAGAAGACAATAATAGTAACTTAGAGCCAATGAATTGAATTCTAAAAGGAAATATAAAATAAAATTTTATAAGAAATGTTGCAATTAAAGGGTCTCTTCCAGGCTAATCACAAAACTAGGAGCGTAACGAGAAAAAATGATTATATTTATAAAAAGATACAGACCAGAAAAGAATCAACCGTGTAATTTTTTAATTCTTTTTGATCTCAATAGCATCATTTTAAATATCCAAAGAAATTTATTTAAATTTTTTTTTTTTTTGGGGGGGGGATGGATGTGAGTTTTTTTGGGTTTTTTCTCCATGCTTAGCTTATATCAGGATAATTCTTCCTTGAATATGTAATTCTGTCAGTAAACTTTTAAGGAAAGTTAACTTTGGGATTAAGAACCAAATCCTGTTTTAGCTGATAGAAGTGTGTGTGTGTTTGTGTGTGTGTTTGTGCATGTGCATTTCTTTAGGGAATCTGAAAATGGTATTACAAAAATCTTTGAGAATTGATTTCAACAAAATTTGATTAAAAGATGAACAGGGAATCTTGAATGGCAAAATAATTTATTTATATTTTGAATTTTCAGCAAGAATTCTTTTTTTAAATTTTATTTATCTATTGTGATGTAAAATATGGAAAGGAATGACAAGAAGACTTGAATACAGTAAAATGCTTAAATATATTACAGAAATATATTTGAACTCTCCTCTGGGCACGGTGAAAGAGAGACACCAAAGGAATGATTTAAAAACTTATTAAAGAAGTGCCTCTGTGCCTGTGACATTGACCACCATCAGTGGTCTACTCTCACTGATGACCATGACATCTGGCAATGAACTAACCACCAGGCTGTCACCTGCTTTGAGGTCTCTTGCACAGTAAACCTGTGGAGGAAACGTTGCAGGAGTAAGACCCGGGAAGTATCAACAGAATAACATGATAGAATTTTTTGCTGCAGCCACTGTGGCTGAGACCCTTCAGCTTCAAGTGTGCCTACAGTCGACATTTACAACCCTCTTCATAATATATTCATTCACAACGTCAGGCCAAGAAGAAGATTACTATAGAAAATATTAACTGTATTTTCCAGCTAAGCCATTTTGTCAAATAATCCAAGGCCAAATTATTAACTGTGAAAATGAGGGGATTAC
This sequence comes from Idiosepius hallami, assembly GCA_034780655.1. Lineage (NCBI taxonomy): Eukaryota > Metazoa > Mollusca > Cephalopoda > Idiosepiidae > Idiosepius > Idiosepius hallami. The sequence goes on from JAUZSX010166812.1 coordinate 11,641, forward strand.
CATATTGCCCAAAAAGTCAAGGCAGAAAAATTTGGTTAACTTCCTTTTTTCTCTTTTTGCATCTTTTTGATTTTTTTTTGTTGGTTATGAATTAGATTAATTTTCTTTTACTAACCTTGATTCTATTTTTTTTTCTCCTTTCTAGGAAACAACGCACACTTTAAAAAACGATGATCTGTTTTTGTTTTTGTTTTTCAGCAGAAGGCCAGAAGAGAATTTGGTCAAAAAGTGGTTAAAAATACCAATCATCAAAATGAGGAAAACAATCAGAAAAAAAAATGTTTCTGCAAATCAACAAAAGAGATGAAAAAAAAAACCATCTTTTCTTTTTCCAACCATTTTTGTATCGAAGGAAGGCAAACAGAATTCGATGTTTCTCTTTCATCTTAGAATTCCGATCAGACAAAGATGGTTTTTGCCAAGGCAAGTAAACGGCCAGCCTCTTCAAATTAGCAACCATGAATAAACAGAAGGAGAGTGAACATGAAATTTGCAAGTTATTGGCAAAGTGATGAAAGAAACGTGCAATCAGAAAAGGTTTGAAATCTATTTTCAACAACTTGATTAATTTTGTGTTCCTAGGATTGATTAATTAATTATGAGAATGGTTGACTGCACATCTACACTTTTCTGAACGTTTCAAGTATATCAAAATCATTTCTAGAAAAAATTTGATTTTGTTAAAACATTCTTCTACAAGAAATAATTTGGACAAAAACCTGGGAATTATTGAAACGTTTTTCTTGCAGAAACAATTTCTAAAAAAAATCTGATTTTATGGAAACGGTCTTCTTAGAGAAATAATTTGGACAAAAAACTTTTTTTTAATTTTTTTTGGAGGTTGGGTTTATATTTGAAGAGAATTTTGTTGGCAAGTTTTCAAAGAAAACACCTGATTCTAATGAATAATGATATTTATTAAAAACAGCAAAACATTTCTGCAAGTTTGGCAGATGAACAAATATGCAATATTTGAAATATCTTTATAAATATCATTCTTCATCAGAAAAGCAAAATTTCTTTTTAAAAATCTGGTTTTAGTAAAACGTTTTTAATTGAGTAATAATTTGAAGAAAAAAAAATGGTTTTATCAAAAATATTTTCTTTAAAGAAACAATAAAAATAAGAATAGAAACCCAAATAACTTGAATACAGATATTGATAAAAACTTATCTATTTCAGTCAATCTATATCCATTGCGAAATAACAACAAAGATGAGAGTAGAAGTCTAAATAACTTTAATACAGATATTAATAAAGACTTATCTATTACAGACAATAAATATCTATGGCGAAGATAACAAAGATGAGATAAATATTCATGGTGAAGAAAAAAACAAAGATGAGAGTAGAAGTCTAAACAACTTTAATACAGATAATAATAAAGGCTTATCTAATAGTTTCTGACAATAAATATTCATGGTGAAGATAACAACAAAGATGAGAGTAGAAGTCTAAACAACTTTAATACAGATAATAATAAAGGCTCATCTGATAAATTCATACAATTTATATTTATTAAACTTTATCATTGTGTACTGTTATGGACTTTTATTTGTGCAGTTTATATAAAAAGTTTATTTCTTTTCCATTAGAGAACATTCTGGTGAATAAAAAATAAATGCCAGGAATAATATCTTTAAAATGATTTATTATAGTTTGGTGCCAGATTTATTTCCTCTTCCAAGCTGACATTTTGTAACAAATCTAGAGGTTTATGTTTAACTTTACAAAGTGAAACATTTTGAAGCTGTGTCGATTAAACTTCCTTTATTTGACCTTTCTTTCCGTCTTGTCTGATTTATTCAGTTTTGGCTGCCATTGCGTCTAGATCAATGTTGCTTATGTCATACACTTTGACAATATTTGCATACAAATCTTTCACATTTTACCCCCTTCTTTTAACATGCCCTTGTGCCAACCATAGTTGATTCAGGGGGAGTAAAATTAATGCCTGGGTTAACAACAAATGGTCAGCTCAAATACTAAATCTTAGCAAAGAGAGAGATTGGAAATTTTTAAAACCTGTGGTGGAGCAATCAGCCAAACCAGCATGTAAAACTGGCCTTGTGCCAACAGACCTATAAGACAAATAGTATTATGGTAGAAAAACGTTGCTTGTGAAAGAAAATTATCATATTTATTTCAATTTTAGGAAGGCGTAAAATTTGTTTTATAATGTTAGGATATATTTACTTGGTTGAGCACAAACCCAAGACCAGTTTTATGAGCTCATCATAACTTAAGGCTTTTTGTAATCAGTGTTGCCTTGCATCTAGATGAGTTTCTCTCATTAAGTGAAGATTTATTAAGTCTAATAAGCCAGAGAAAGTGGAAGTAGTTCAAAGGAAAATGGATTACATTTTCTTAAACAGTAACTAAGTTTTGAGTTATTGGATTATTTATAACATTAGAGTGAAATAAACTTTTTTGGGGTTTGGCTAGTAAGTTTTCTATAGTACAGGTAAATGAAAATATGTAGTTGTTAAAAATGAACTTAAATTCAATTTGTCTTTAGAGCTCTGGTTTGTTAGAATATTTGACATCTTTAATCGTCATTTCTATTGTTTTGTTTTTTCAAGATGAGAATTAACAATTTGAGACTTTGATTTGTTAGCATCATGAACTTTGAATAAGAAACAAAGAAGAAAATTGAAGAACTTGTGTCAAAATCAATGATTCTTGAAAAGAATCATTAAAGAAAATATAGTCTTAATTAGTGATCATTGCTCGTTAATAAATTAAATATCTGAGTTGCGTGAAAAAAAAAGACCAGAAAACAAAAGAAACTTTCTTTTCAATTTGAAAAAAAAGAAAAGATAAATAAATTTATTTTGTAAAGATTTTGAAAAGATTTCATGACACGACACACTAACATTGTTCATATACATTTATAACGGGTTACGATTATTTACTATTGTCATTATTGTCAATTGTTTCACAACATTTCATCCGAATTAACCTTTGGTCTTCCTCAGGTATTATAAAGTCATTCATTTTTTTTCTTAACTATCTTTTTTTATATATATTTATTGTTAGTTTTATTTTTATTTTTTCAACTGATGATGAAACCAACACTAAATTAAAAAAACATAACATTTCTGTTCTGTGAATATCAGAAATCCAATAAACTTTACTTGAAATGATTTTAATTTAGATTTAAAACAATCAAAAGAAGAGGCCATCTTGAAAGTTCTTAAACAGCAAAGTTTAAAGTCATTCTTGTAAGTGACAAAAGCTCCAAATTCTGGTATTAGATACAAACAATAATTATTATAAAAAGAAAAATTATGATTATTTAAATCCAAAAGAATAAAAATAGTCCAAACAGAGAATAATTTGTTAATGGTATCAAATTTAAGAAGAGATTGCAGTGATTCTTTACTAAGATCAGAAAATAAGACAATTTTCATACGACCTACTCTCCCTCTCTTGCTCTCTCTCTCACAATTCCCAACAGACTAGCAGCCAGAATCAGTTCTTTGATAAACACCAAAGCAAACCAACAGCTTAGCAAAGATTTTCAAATAACCACAACAAACTTTAGATATGAAGACAATATTAAAAAAAAAAGGTCCCTTTTAAAAATGGTTAATATTTATACTTCTTATTTATTTTCCAAAAACAAGATAACCAGGTACAAATATTACAAGGTCTATAAGCTTTTTATTTCCACAAAACCATTAGAAAAAAAATTACTATTTGAATTAAGTTCAGAACTTAATACAATAGAAGAAAATCCAAATTCTAGCATTTGATTGGTTACTTGCTGGTATTTCTAGCTATAAATGTAATCTTTCAATTGTAGACTTATGTGCCCTTATCAAAAACATTGCAACACAAAAAAGATCAGACTTTTGATGCAAGACTCAGTAATAAGATACAAAAATTAAGTTGTATACTTGTATAAATCTGAAGGTAGCGGATTAGTTGTATATGAAAATTCCAAAGATTGATGCAATAATTTGATCTAGTTATTTTACAAACTTCTTTCTTTTTATTTCTGAGAATTTTTAATTCTTCTAGGACACAAAAGTAATTTTATACATTCATAAATTTAGTTTTGTTCAAAAGCTTCCGACTTCTTCATTTATTGCCGAGGGTAAATGAATTCGCAAAAAAGCTCTAACGTTACTGTTTCAAATGCACAAAGCCTCGTTGGAACAGATCAAATTTTAGTTATTTTTCTATAAAACTAAAAATGAAAGCTTTTAAGATATTAGCTTTGATTTCTTTTTGTTCTGTCTTTCATTTTTCTCTCATTTCTTTCTCTCTCCTCTCTCTCTTTCTTTCTTTTTCTGTTGTTTTTCTTTTTTCTTCTCACTTTCTTTTTATTTCTATTTCTCTCTCATCTCTCTCTCTTTCTGTCTTTCTGTCTTTCATCCTCTATCTTTCATCCCCTCACTCTCTCCTTCTTTTTCTCTCTCTCTCTCTCATTCATCTCCTCTCTCTTTCTGTCTCTCTCTCTCTCTCATTCCCTCTCACCCTCGTTCTTTCTTTCTTTCCTTCCTTGATTCCTTCCTTCCTTCCCTCTCTCTCTCTCTCTTTCTGTCTTTTATCCTGTCCTTCATGCTCTTTCTTTCCCATTCACTCTCTCTCTCATTCATCCCCTCTCTCTTTCTGTTTCTCTCCCACCCCCTCCCTTTCCTTCCTTCTCTCTCTCTCTCTCTCTCTCTGACATTTGGTTCCAATGTTCAATTCTTTCCAAATAAAAATACTTAAGAATAAAAGTGTTAAAAGCTTGCAGAATAAAACATTTTCAAATGAAAAAATAAAAAATAAACCCAAAATTTTCAAACAAAACAAAAATCAATGACTTTGAATTTCATTTTTCTTTTTATAAAAAAAACATTCAAAATAAAGTTCAAAACATGTGAATTCATTTAATTGAAATACGAACTTAAAAACTATAAAATTAAAAACTTAAAAATTATGTTTCTTTAAAAATATCTTTATTATTATTGATATCAATATTATTATTATTAAAAAAAAATTATGTTTCTTTAAAAAATATCTTCATACATACATACATACATACATATATATATATATATATATGATATTTACTTGGTGAGCACCCCCAAGTTTGGCACAAGGTCATTTTTACGTGCTCTT
>JAUZSX010166923.1:0-16753 GCA_034780655.1 Idiosepius hallami
CTCTATCACTGATATTGAGCACTAACTATAATTTTAAGCAACCTTATTACTTAGAATAATAATATATATATATATATATATATATAAATTCTAATTTTGTTGTTAGTATTTCCTTTTCAACAGAACTTTTTTTTTAGAATTGAAATTCTTGATGTTGCAAACATATAATTATAATTTTAGAGTGCTCAAATGAATTTCTTGGAGCATACATACAAATATATATTGTATATATATATATTCTTTGTGACAAATCATGTGTATGTGGCAGTTTTAATCAGGACTTTAGGCAAAAGTAACAATGAATTCTTGACATCGATTAAAATTCATAGTTGTTTGGTGGTTAATGAAATCAGGCTTATGTCCAGCTGTGTTGTTGAACAAAGAGTTATGATTGCAGCTTGGTAAAGGGCTTTTAAATTTGACGCACAAAAAATAACTTTTTGCCGGAAGAAGGAGTTTACAGTTTCAATATTGATCTGAATTAATAAACATCATTTAGCTTCTCTTCATTCTTTTCCGCTATGATCGTATCCATATTATCTGAGCATTTACTTCATGACTCCAACTCCAGTTTGGTCATTGAATAAAACTAGCTTGACCCGTAAAAAGATTTTTACTGTTTTGCAAAATGAGTCCAACTCCTGTATATCCTTAACATTTAAATTTGACTGAGTGTTAACAGTGGAAAAAAAAAATAATGCATTTTTACATTTTTTAATTTCTCATGAAAAAAGCATTTAAATAGAAAAGTTAAAACTGTTATTTTTTTTTCTCGTTTTATAGTAAATTATTTTTTGTCTTGTTTTATAGTAAAGTATTTTTTTATAGTAAAGTATTTTTTGTCTAATGAGAACATTGTTACTTTTTTCCAAAAAAGCAACACAATCTTTTCTGATGATCTTAAACAATTGTATGCTGGGCTTCTGGAATATTCCATTTTCATTTAAAGGGAAATTACCATAACAATCGGAACAAATCAAAATCCGTTTACAATTTCAGTCTTTATTTGTGCTTGTGTTGCACCTGAAATGGTTGACAATGAATTGCACGAAATATTTTCATGGATTAGGAATACACAGAGTAAAACTTACTGGATTGGATACTTCTCTCCTGGATCAACTGCGATATTAAATAACAAGGGTAATGTTGTATGATTAGTCTGCTTGTGGGTGGTCACACCAGGGACATGTTCACCAGGGCAGAAATCCACACCCTAAAAATAAAACCTTTTAATTGAATTTGTTTGAAAGATTGGATTTAAAAAAAAAAAAACAATAATTCTTGAATCTTAAACAAAAATTGGTTTGATTTTCTTTTATTAAATTAATTCAATAAAAAAAAATATCTTTCATAGTCAATTTTTGCATAAGATTTTAAGATTCAAAACTTGGATGTAAAGTTTTTATTGATATCAATTGTTAATAATCAATTTACCATGGTTTGGTTTGATTTGGTTGGGTTTGGTTTTGTTTGATTGGGTTTGGTTTTGTTTGATTGGGTTTGGTTTTGTTTGGTTGGGTTGGGTTTAATTTGGTTTGGTTTGGTTGGGTTAGGTTGGGTTTGTTTTCGTTTGGTTTTACGGCATACCAACCTTTTTAGTTCATTTAATGCCAAGAACAATCATTTTTGATAAATGTTCTTTTTTTCTCCACATGTAGTTTAACCTTTTGATCCTATAGAGCCGATATATCAGCCCTGACAACATAAGGCAAAAAAGACACACTAATATTTTGGCTTTAATATGTTCCTCTAAAATAACATCTCTGAGTGACTACTTCATAATTTTGATAAGTCAGGGTTCAAAGGATTAGTAACACAATGTGCACTATTTAATCCATAGCTGGAGGGAATATGGGGATTCATAACCTTTTCAAGGAGACGAGTCCAATTATGAAGGCAAATGGAAAGACCAGGATTCGAACTCGTGTGTTATAATTCTGAAGCCCGAGTGCCTCCCCACTAGGCCAAGTAAACCTTCCATATATCATTGTAATTATCTGACACAGTGGATTCCATTGTATGTGACCTTCTCTACTGCAATATCAATAACTTGATACATAATGCAGATAGTCACTCACTGATGGCTCTCATACAACTCATCAAAGTTTGACTGCCAGTCCACAGTCCCAAGTGGACTTCCCCAACTAATTACTTACAGAACATAAATAATATTGACATATCTTTCCTAAGTATCCTGGAATTTGTCCTCAGATATAAGGGTTTCCGTGCTTAGCCACAAAGCAGCCCTGACACAGAATGCGTCTTGTGCTCTGTTTACCTCCATAAAAAGCAAATTGCACCCCCTTAACATACTGGAGCCTTTGACTATATATACATACATATACAAATATATATATAGAGACAGAGATAGTCAGAAAGAAAGATGGATTGGTAGATGTATATTTCAAGTGTGATAAGGATTTTCTCATTAATTCTAACAATTAATTATTTTGGTAATTTTTTGCATTACAAAAAATCTGTGAAGCCAAGGAGCCGTGCAGCCCCATGGAGCTTGGTTCCCCCTGCAACTGCGGGGGGGGGGGTGACCAAGCTCCCTAGGGGCTGCAAGATATTAAATTTACTTGGTAAGCAGCAGCACTAACCAAGTTTGACACAAGGCCATTTTTTAAGATGAATGCAATAGTTTTGACTGGGATTTGAATTTGCGTACTATGATTCCAGGGCCCAAGCTTTTACCGATGCTCCCACTTTGCTGCCCAAAAGGGTTGATATGCCATAAAACAAAATCAACAAACAAACCAATAATTTTATTTTGCAATTTCAGATGATGTTCATGTTTAACATAGGGGATGATTACAAGGGATGAGGATATCCACTCTCCTCTTTGCCCACTACCTACATTACGGGGACGATGTTAGCCAACCCTTCCTTCCTTGTCATGCACGCAGACCACTTTTGAAGAAGAAAATTAAAAAAAAACAATCTATAGAAAAAATTTTAGATAAGAAGAGAAGAAACAGAGTCTGAAAATCAGCCGGATTGAGATTTAAGATTTAAGATGATAAATCTTTGTCAATGTCATTTGCAGTTGTTCCTATGTTTTCACTCAAGGCAAAATTGGCAAGTATGCTGAAGATTTTATGAAAACTGTAAAAGGAATTTGCTATGATGTCTTCTCCATCAACAACTTAAGGTTCTTCTTATTTTCCCCAGGATATCAACAAGCAGATTTTTACACAATATTTTCACTCCTCTTTTGGCTAATCTTTAAACATAATGATAAGCTGGTGTCAATTTCAACATTTGAACTTAAGCTGTTCATCTTCAGCCATTAACATATCAAGGGGAAAAAATTCTATTTTTGGTATCATAAAATTAAATTTTTCCCCTTCTTAATGCACTTATCTTTATAAAACTCTGACTATGAATAATCTGAGTTTGGCATCCAATTGCCTCCTTGACTTGGGGCAAAAAAAAAGCGGAAGGGGGCCTCAGAGTAGCTGATGAATTGGTGGTGGCAGTAAAATTCATAATTCTATGATGAAGTTTGTTCCAAAAGTAAATATCTATTTTGTCAAGCACAAATCCAAGTTATTCTCAAAGAAAACCTAACAATTTTTAACTTTTCTAAGCTTTAAACTTTTTTTTTTTGGTAATTCTCTATATCTACACCATTGAGTGCCAATATGTATATACACATATACACATATGTATACATAGATAGGGCAAAGACAGTGGAGCATTGGTAAAAGCTTGGGCACTGGAATCATATTATGTTAAGTTCAAATCCCAGTCAAAACCATTACATTCACTTTTAGCTGCCTTGGCCAGATGGGGCTCGTTAACTTGGGAGAGCGACTCATCAAGGTGAAGGTTTACACTGAATGCAAAAAGCCCAGGTATATAGTGTACGTAAAAATAGCCTTGTGCCTAACTTGTCAATCAATCATTCTGAAACGTCATATATCACATTTACTTGGTGAGCACCAACCTAAGTTTGGTAAAAGGCTATTTTACGTGCTCTTATCCGGGCATTTTACAATTAGTGCTACTCTTCACCTATATGAGCTGCTCTCCCGATTTAATGAGTTCCATCTGCCCGAGGCAGCTAAATGTGAAAGCAATGGTTTTTATTGGGATTTGAACTCGCGTACTATGATTCCAGAACCTGAGCTTTTACCAATGCTCCAACTTCACTGCCCAAAACAAAATGTTCCATATTCTTCCATTAATAATACTCTTTATCAATACTCTTCCATATGCAAATAATTATTTTATAAAAGAAAAAAACAACAACAAATAACAAAAGCATTGAAAAAAGGATTGTGAAAAAAAAAAAAAAATACTGATAAAATTAAAAAGAAAAAAACTATCACCTACTTGTCTGAATTCCTTGATTGAATTTGTCCATGTCCATAAATGGGCCTTGTAATTTCCCATGCGCACTGCCATCAGCTCATTTCCACGGTAGAAGAAAATGGCCCTAGCAATTGAAATAAACAAATATTTGTACAAATTCTGCAACATTTCAGCCATGATGATTTCTTGAAAAGAAAAAAACAAAAGATGACATTTTGGGAAAAATCTGAAAATTAATGAATACAACTGATGTGCTTAGAGTTGGGGTTCTCAAAATGGGGTCCACAGTACTTTGATAGGGGATCTGCAATATTTCTGTAAATATTCAAGGCAATTTCATGGATGTTTTTGAACACTTTTCTTTGGATTACACATTATTTTGAATTGTTATCTTATGTTTCGATATTATAAGAATTGCCAATCAAGGATAAAGTTACAATTACTTCTTAGTTAAGTTATTTACCATAGCTCTTTGACCAATAAAAGCTAAGACTTGCATAAGTTAAAACAGATTCTACAGAGTGTCCAAAAGATTACTGTCTACGATTGGTATTTAGAAACTTATATAAATTAATAAACAGTAAATTTTATTATAAAACATTTTGACTGTTGGTATTATCAAACAGTGCAGACAAAAATTATAAATATATATAAGTATTTTTCTGAGGAGAAAACTCGTGTGGAGGTCATCAGCCTATTTTATGTAATAAAAGTGGTTTTTGGTTTAAAAAAAAAACAAAAATTTGCAAACCTGTGATTTAGAGGACATTATGACTGCTTTGACTTGGTATAATCACTTTTGGAAATGAATGCATAAATTTTATGATTAAATTTAAGATTTATGTTTTTAGTTTTTTTAAGATGAAAAATAATCCCTTAATTTTTTCATCCCATGTATTCTTTAAATAAGCACTATGAGGTTTTTTCTTTTATAATCCTGAGTATTTATGTTCTACTACTTTTAGGTAAGAATTTTTTTAACCAGTTAGAGACATAAAACTCAGACCTCCTTTTCAAAGCTGAAACATTGGGAATAAAACAATAAAGATGAGAATCTGATGAATCTAAATAATAATAACATATCTTTTATTCCATATTTTATTTTTTGTCTCCAATTTAAACATTTTCAAATATTTAAAAGAGGTAAAATTTTACATTAAATTAGGGTGCATAATAATGTGTTAACCAATTAAAAAAGAAAATTCACCTGTCAGAGATGTGGGAATTTAGTAAGGTTGGTTTCAAGCTGATTCCATCAATAATGCGATCATTTGGAGATGAAATATTTGCAACATCCAAAACTGTAGAGAACAAATCCATGAGACTTCCGAGTTGGTGCGACACCTTAATTGAAAATGAAGGAATATCACTTTATAATTTCTTATAAATATTTCATTATGAGCATAATTTTAAAACTAGACAAATACCCATTGTCTTATATCCTAATTCATCTTCTTAAAAATAAAATATAAATCATCAGAATAATGTCATTGATTAATAAATATTTTAGAAGTAGCAGTATACTTCAGCATTCATAATGATGGTTTTTATGGTTTTACTATTAATTGTAACAGTGCTGTTCCTTCTAGAAGCAGATTTTTTAAATCATGTGATTGGGTCACTAATATGTCCAGACTTGGTTATTTAATGATGGAGCCAACATTATATATTTTTCACAGCTATTTTGAATCACTCTCATTTCTTGCATGCAAAGATTTGGCCACCTGTTTCGTAAAAAAAAAAAAATCTAAGACGGAATAAATCCTTACTCACTTGTCCATGAGGAATAGAGCCAGGCCACCATGCAATTGTAGGTTCTCTCATTCCACCTTCAAATGTTGTCTCTTTACCACATAAAAATGGTCCATTGCTTCCACCTAAAAAGTAAAGAATAAATTTGCAGAAACAAAGAAGCACAGACAAATTTATTATGATTTAATCCACTTTAAGTAGTCTTGTTAATATTTTATCATAGAAACATTTTTTCTTATTTGGTTATTATTTACCAGAGCTCTTTGACCAATAAAAGAGTTGCATAAGTTAAACCAGATTCTATGGTGTGTCTAAAAAGTTACTGTGTACTATTGGTATTTAGAAACTTATATAAATTACTAAACAGTAAATTTTATTATAAAACATTTTGACAATTAAATTTTTACAAATAAAAAGGTTTTATCTGTTTACATTATCACAGCTTATCTTAAAGGGAATGCTGGAAATGTTAATATATTTTTAAAGGAATTTTGACAATATCATTCTTTAGTGATGCATATTAAATACATGTTTATTATTTTTTTTAAAACAAATTCAACACTTTTTTTTTTAGGAGGGTTTTGTTATTTATTTTCATGACATTTAAACTTTTTGGGCTATTTAATGCCAGAACTAACTTTTAAGATTAATATTATTACTTTTTTTTAAACTCATCAATTTTTATGAATACTAAGTGGTTGAACAATCTTTTTTTTATTTGAAGACAAATCAACTTATAAAAAAATTCCCTTTTAAATATTTTACAATGCCTTAAAACCATTTTTTTTCAGTAAATCACAATAATAACTCATAGATTAAGAGGGTTGAGAGGACTATTTCTTTAAAACCAGAATCTATAAAGTACCGTGTGTTTTAGAAAATGTCGCTGCACCATTATCTGAGGAAAAGAAGACCAAAGTATTCTCTGATACATTCAATGTCTTGAGAAGATTCAGAATCTGCCCAACACCATAATCTAATTCTCGAACGGCATCACCATAACTGGAAATAAAAAATAAGAAATAAAAAAAATGCTTCTTTGAATAAAGAAAAGAAGTATTGTAAATTATATTTATCAAGTGCTTAACGCTTTCCCAGATATCAATTCAAAATTCACAAAATATTGTCATTGTGCTATACAAATATTAGTTGTTCAAATAATTTGATGCGTGCTTGTGTGTTTATTTTGATCTGTGTTTTTATAATTCCAAATTTTGACCCTTTACCAGCTATTCATCTGTGTCAAAACCAACTAGAAAATGTTCAAATCAAAAAAAATTAAAAAAGCCCAAATCAAATCCAAAGTAAATAACAGAAAGGGGAGTCCACTTGGTACAGTAGGTAGGCAATCGGACTTCAGGATTGTAATATGCAAGTTCAAATCCAAGTCGTTTGCTTCGTATTTGGAAATATAATGGCATTAAATGACCTAAAAAGGTTGATATTCTATTCAACAAACAAACTTTTGGTAATTCATTTAGAAAATACAAAACAATTAGCTTACATTCCTCGTCGGCTTGTCCCAAGAAACTTTTTGGAAGCATACACTGGGGCATGTGTGGCATCCACAGCCCAATATAGAAAAAAAGGTTGCTGCATTTTTACTTGATTTTTAATGAAATCCTCAGCTTCCTAAAAGAAAGAAACAGAACAAAAAATAGTTGGAATTATTTTTGGAATCCTTTGAGATAAGTTCCAGGTGAGTATTGTCTGAAGATTTGAGTTTCAATCCTAACCAAGGTCATAAATTAGTAGCAATAAATCTTCAAGAATCAACATTCTTTCCCAGCCATTTTTAATACACCTGAATAAGGCTAGAGGATTAATTAGCCAAAACCTAACGAAAATGACAATGATAAGGATGAGGATAACAGTAAAAAAAAATTATGAACAGAAATTTTTTTTTTTCTAAATTAGTAACGATAAATCTCCAAGGCTCAACATTCCTTTCTAGTCATGTTTAATACACCTGAAGAAGACTAGAGGAATAATTGGCCGAAACATGATGAAAATAACAATGATAAAGATGAGGATAAGAGTCCAAAAAAATTTTGTACAGAAAATTTTTTTTTCCCAAATTAAATTATATAAAAATATTCAAAGTTCTGAATACAAAAAACCTGACATCAAAATAAAAATCTTTGCAGGAAACAAAGATGGAATAGAGAAGTAGAAAAAATAAACTTACCTTGATATTATATTTACTTGGTGAGCAGCACCAACCAAGTTTGGCACAGGGCCATTATTTAAGGTGAATGCAATGGTTTTGACTTACCTTGATATATAATTGTGTTAAATTGGATTCTCCAGTTTTACGGTTTATAACAAAATCCTGATAATATCTGGAAAGAATTAATCAAATTGAAATTAGAGAAGAAGAAAACAAATGACTTAAACACAATTTTCATGAAAAATATTTATAATTTAGGAATTCATGGTTGTTGTGTACTGTTTCAATATTATTTCAGCAAAGTATAGAAAAGTATTATTTTATTGAATCGCAATGGCAATTCATTGTAGCCCAGACTCCATAGGGCATAATTAACAATTTTTTTTAAAAATCAGATTTTAAAAGAAAAGAACAATGATAAGTTATTTTCCTTTGATTAGTTCTATTATATGCAAACATTTCATGCTGTGTCATAATTTCAACTCCTATTTACATTTTAACTATTGTATTATATTTAAAAAAATAATAATAAAAGCAACTGGACACAAGTGTTGTTTATAATTTAATGTTTTTAATTCATGGCATCTCAGGTTTCAAACTTATCTGAATAAAAACATACCTCAGTAGTAGATTGGCAGAAGAGGTATTAAAGACCTTGTTCTCTGAACTTGGTCTGCTAGGTCCCCCACTCTCACTGTGTGTGACTCTTTCTTGTGAAGGTATATAAAAGAAAGATTTGTTGCTGAGTGGCTCTACTTTATAGAAAACTAGCAATATCGCTCAGCAATTGGATTTGACTTCTTAGCAGTTATTTTCCCAATAAAAAACCAAATTAAATTTTTACCACATGTACAAAATTGGCAAAGTGCTTTGGGGGGAGTCTGTATTCAAGAAGCTTTTGAAAAGTTCATTTAATATTAGACTGTAAGAGAGGAAAATTTAGTTCAAATTGGAACATGCCTTATAAAAGCTGTGTTTTTGATTATTGATTTTCCATACTTATCAGAGGTATTTTGAAACAAAAGCTATCTAAAAACACAGCCAGGCACATAAAGTACAACTGTGTGAATTTATTAAGAAAGTATGTCCAGCTGTCTTTGAGTGTGTAGGGAACGAATTCACACACACACAGACGCATGGACAAAGATCCATTGATGAAGAAGTTTAAATCTTGAACAATTCGCAAAATCCTAGCAGAATAAATAAAATCTTTTTTTTAAAACATTTATTTTCAAGTTAAAAAATCTCTTAGGGTTTATTTCGTTAGCGGATATTAAAATTTAGGCTGAGATAGAATTCTACTCTTTGGGCCAATTTTCTGGTTCCATTTACCCAAACTAAACAGAAACTATTCGTTACTTTGGACAAATCACTACCAATAAATCTTTCAGTCTGTGAATTTTACTTTTCATTCAGAGAAGAAAAGAAATTGAAATTTCCTTTACAGAAGTGTTCGACTTGCATTAGTTTTTGTAGCCATGTTCTGCGTTTGGATCTGTCTTTACAAGTGGCCAGCACTGGCAGCAATCTTTTAAGTAGGAATTGATTGTGCCAAAAATAAACCATTTTCAATGCCTTGGATCTCACTGACAAACAAGAGTTGATTTTTTTTCATTTTTTTTCTTTTTTTTCTTTTTAAATACATTTAAGTAAGAGAATTATTTGATAGTTTTAAGTCTGGCTTCATCAAAGGCAATTTCTTGAAGGCAAAAATTGGCAACAAACCATTGCTTTTATTGTATTTCATCATATATTATGATTGGGTCAAATGGAGAACACATAAAATCAGTCTTAACCAATTGCTTGCTAGAAGAGAGAGATCCACACTTTCTTGCCAGACTTCCCAACCTCAGGTCTGGGACCCTTTCAATGTACAATGTAAATGTTGATATATATTTTAAAATATATATATATATATATATATATGTATATTTAAAAAAATTGAATAACTGACAACAAATATATATCTTTCTGTTATTATTATTATTAATTTTTTGCTTGTCAAGATTTCATTTAACAGAAAGTGAACATAATAACTTTACAAAGGTTTGAACTAGTGTATCATGATGTCAAAGGCTAAAAATTTAACCATTTATTTATTCGGATTTTTATTGTCTTTTTTTTGAAAAAAACAAAAAAACAAACGAAAAGATTGTTTTCCAACCACAAAAATATAAAACCAAATGTTAAGAAAGATTAAGAAATTCATATAAAAAGGAAAAAAAGTAGACATGAATCAGAAAAAGATGAAATAAAAATCAAATAGTATTTTGTATCTAAAATAGAAATCCTTAAAATAAGCAAATGAAATTCAAATCATTTGTTAGTTTATTTTGTTTTATGACATATCAACCTTTTTTGCCTATTTAATGTAATCATTTTTGATAAACATTCTTTTGTTCAAACATAGTTGTTTTTTTATAAAACACAATTTGCACTATTTAATTTACTACTTAATCCATAGCTAGAGGGAATGTGGGCATTGATATCTTTTCCAAGAGTATTAATCCATATGTTAAACGGAATGGAATGACTGGGTTCAAACTCTTGTATTATGATTCCAAAGTCCAACTTCCTCTCCACAGTTCCTAAGTGGAATTTACTGAATATTAAATTAAAATCAAATGATATTTTGCACCTTAATTGAAATTAATTAAAAAAATCAAATGATATTTTGTATCTAGATTAAAATTAATAAAAAAGAAAAAACAAAAATTATATTTTGCACAAAATAGAAATTATTAAAAAAAAATTAAATAATATTAATAAAGAAAATTAAGTGGTATTTTGTATCAAAATAGAAATGATGAAAATAATTAAATAAAATCAAATGATATTTTGCCTCTAAATAGAAAACAAAGTGAATTGCTGGATCAAACTAAATCCATTGTCTTCATACTTGAAACCATTTACAAAATTGAGACAAATGAAATATTTCCCTTTGAGAGGCATTCCCATTTTATTTTTGTATATTTATTTCTTGTTGAAATATAAGTGGCCTCTTTTGCATTTCTTGTATATGGCCTTGTTTAGGGCTGAATGGTGAACCAAAAAAAATTAATCTCTTGAAAAAAAGATTTTATTTCCCCCAAATGTCAAGTGAACAAACATCAATAAATGAAAATAAGCGACTGTGTATGTGTGTGGCAGTGCCGTGCTAAGCCATCTTGTGGCCCCGTCACAGTATGTGTATTGCGACACCCTTTTCCCCCAAAAAATGTAAGTTGCTCCCCACCAACATATTGGAGCCTTTGATCAAAGACTATATCTACATACATATACAAATATATATATTGAGAGAAAGAGTAGATAGACAGAAAGAGAGATAGATTGATAGGTGTATATTTCAAGTGGGATAATGATTTTCTAGTTAATTCAAATAATTAATTTGGTCATTTTTTAATTGCTAGAGACTGTAAAGCCAAGGAAATTTGCTGTCCCCTTAAGCTTGCAGCCCCCCCTGCAATTGCGGGGTCTGCGGGGACACTAAGCACAGCCCTGTGTACTACTTAACCAATAGCTAGAAGGAATAAGGGGATTTATATTTTTCCAAATGTATTTGTTTGGAACTGATTGATATCAAGAAATCATGTTTTTAACAATTCAAAAGTCCAAGAACTGAAACTTTGGTACAATGGGATATCCCTAAGAAATGAAAAAAAGAAAGAAAGAAGGAAGGGAGGGAGGAAGTAAAACTATAAGACCCCCTCCCCAATGACCTCTACTATGGGCTTGCAATGATTAAATCTTTTCAAGTTAAACCATTAGAAGTTGTTTTTAAAGCTCAAAATAAAATTTCTTCTACAGGTCTAAATACCCCATATATCAAATTTCAAGTCTTTAGACCAAAATGGCAAAATAATTTGGCAGGGAATGTTTCTCTCACACACATGCTTATATTTATATATATATGCTACATAGTCTGATCTACTATAATTCATCATTGCACTAAAGATAAACTTTGTAACAGATATATGAATATATTTGCCCAGTGTTTACCAAGAAGTGTTATTGTTTGAGGCTTATGAAAGTATTAGGCAGTCGACATGGCTCAGTGGATAGACAATCGGACTTCGGAACCGTGCTACGCGGGTTCGAATCCAAGTTGTTCCGTCTACGTTAACATGTCGACTAATATCCTTGGGAAAGGTATGAAGCCCAATCTTCCCTCAAGCTATGGGTTAAATAGCGCAAGACCTCAAGCTATGGGTTAAATAGCGCAAGACCTCAACGGCAGATGTGGCGAATGATGTCAACAGTGACACAACAGCATTGAAGGCGGAGAAGGCTGCAACAGAGGATGGCCCCCAGTCGTCATGGTTCTCTCCATGCCATTGGAACAAGGCCAACCTCTGCCAAGGAGTCATGTGGTGAATGCAGGTGCATCAGTTTCCCCACGTTAAAAGACATCACGCACAGGCGTCCTCCACGAAAGGGTCCACAGGAACTAAATGGAGGACAGTCATACTCGACAACGAGTGACGCCAAGAAAGAAGAATTACCAATAATGTTTTTTGTTAAAAAAATATAACAAATATATAAAATTGAAAGCATTTTATTTATTTGGATGAATTTATCAAATTTTGTGATACCCAAACCTGTTATTTTTAACAGGTATACAAACTAGTATAAAATAATAGTAAGGAGATATTTCTATTATTTTTTTTCTAAGTATCATTTTTAGGGAAAACATATAAATTTTCACTTTTATTTAAGAGTTAAATTTCTTTTTTTCCAATGCAAAAACTCTATAAGAATAATAAATTTGAGACATAAATTGCCCATGTAAATTCTCTAGGCAGGCAAGGCTTCAATGCTCCTTTTCTTTTTTTTTATTTTTTTTTTAATGTAGCTTATATTGGATTTGTAATACTTTTACAATTTTTATTTATAACTAAAGGGAAAAATGTTTGAATGTGAGCTTTAAATATCTATAATTTCATTAGAGAATGTAATATTTGTATATTTTGTAGTTTGGTTGAATTAATAAAGAAGTGAATACAAATATTAACCATTGAAAGAATTACTTTAAATTTTATTAATTTTGCATACTGTAAGTAAGTACTCTAAGTCTAGAAGCTGTGTTGTGTCTACTAGCAGCAGACACATATGTTCTTCACTTAAAAGTCAGAGAGGTTCTTAATTTCTTTTGTCATACCAGGTCAAGCACGGGCCAGGGAGAGTGAGAGTAAGTGTGTAGGGAAAAGAGAGAAGTAATAGCAGACAGAGAGAGAAGGAGAAAGGAAGTAGATTCGGGCAAGGCATTAAAGTTCTTGAAATGTCTATTGAGACAAAAAGTGTGAAGCAAACAATGTCTTTTTTAATCATAGTATTTGAACTGAGGTCATTTTTGTTCATTCCTACAAGAACTTATATCCAACAGAGGTTTTTTTTTTCTTTTAAGATAAAATAGATAAAATATAATAAATAAAAATATAAGATATTTCTATGTTTTATTATTAACATAATCCACTTTCTATGGACAATAAATAAAGTGATAAATAACTAGTTGCGGTCATCCAACCAGAAGTTATCAAACATTAGTCAAACAAAACATGGAATCCCTTGAGCAACAAAGGAATGATCAATTCTTATTTGCATAAAACAATCACAGAGAAAAAAAAATAGACTAAGACTTGTAGACATAAATTAACACAAAACAAATATCAATATTTATGGAAGTCAGGAAATAGAAAAATAGATCCATTATAAATTATTGCATTAGCAAATTAAAGCAATATAAAGTAAGAAGGCTAATAAGATTTTATGAATATAAATAAAATAAAAAAGGTTATGCAACTTCACCAGGGGAAATATTACCCAATAATAATTCTATAAACAATTAATTAAGATATGACAGTTAGAGACATACATTCATATCAGAATCATGCAAAACTCAAATACATTAATAATATTATACATATCTTAATTACAAAGACTACAGGGAATCATGAGATAGTAACAATTATTTCAATCATTTTTAGTCCAAGATATCTCAAAAACTGAGGATTCATTTGAAATATCTATTTTGTTTTTTTTAGATTATATCAGCATTCTTTTATTAAAGGTTACTACATTTTTTTATTATTTGCTTGAATAAGAAGTTAAATAACTTGGCCTTTCTGTATTTTGAAAAAAAAAAATGATTTAGATCAACAAATGAATGTTTAAAAAAGCTTATCTATATACTTATGAAAATCAGATGGTTTGTATGAGACCCTACATCCTGTAGTTCTTTAAAAAATAAAACCACAAGTTATTTTTCAAAATCTTATTTATCTGTGGAGCTCTTCAGAAAAAGCAACAACAATAGTCATTTAAAAAGAAAATGATTCAGACCACTAAAATTTGCATATGTATAGTACTGGCTTTCTATATAATAGACTATTTTAACTAGATGAGAGAAAGGTTTTAGAAATGAACTTAGTATAAAAAAAAGCACTAGATATGAGTTTAGTATAAAAAAAGCATTAGAAATGAATTTAGTATAAGAAAGTATTAAAAATTAATTTAGTATAAAAAAATACATGAACTGCTTTCTGATATAGTAGGCTTCTTTAATTACCTTAGTGGCAAATCCCTAAAACCCCAGGCAAAGCCAGGGAATATTTGTATTTTTCTAAAAAGTGAGAAACATTTTCAGTTCTTATCCTGTTCTATGACTTTTCTTCAAAAGTTTTAGAATCGATATCCATAAATTGACACATAACCACATTTAATTCAAAGAATCCAAACATTGAAGTCATCTTTGTTGATTGTTTTTCTTTCTCTCTTTTTTGGTCACTTTTGATTCCAAAGAAATACTCTTGGACTTATGATTCCAACATAGGATTTAATAGAATGCATTAACATCCATTCAATGACAAGATCAGTAGAAACGTCTTGGCCAGAATTTATTACTAAAATAAACAACATATAAACTATTCTTTAAAAACAGAATATTAATTATGTTTCCCAACATGGTTGATATGTTTGTAAAATAAACCATCTAATCAACCAATTATAGTGGTCTTATGACAAAGCATCCATTTTTGATGATACAAAAGCATTGAAAGAAAAAATTAAAATTCTTTTTAATGAAACATGTCTGAATATTGATATTCTGCCTATACTTAGGCAGAATATCATTATTCAGAGATGTTTCATTAAAAAAATTCAATTTTTCTTTCAATATTTAAAATTCAATTTTTTATTTAAGTTTAGTATACTTAGGCAGAATATTATTATTCAGACATGTTTCATTAAAAAGAATTTTAATCAATATTTTAATCTATTTTGTGGACTATTGTCCTCATCTTACATAGTTGTTTATTTAGAAAATTCTTTCAAATAAGGCTTTTTATTCTAAGTTTTAATCTATTTTGCGAACCGTTGTCCTCATCTTACATAGTTGTTTATTTAAGAAATTATTTGAAATGAGGCTTTTTAAGCCATATTTTAATCTATTTTGTGGACCATTGTCCTCATCTTACATAGTGGTAAAGAGATAGAATCGTTGATTCTCCACAGTTCCAGGCAAGCATCTTCTGAAGATAGCGGTTTCAATTCCTGCCCAAGCCAACCAAAGTTTAACTTTTTCAAAAATCATGTTGCAACAGATAAAAACTATGGAAGGCAGTGGTTGCTGGGAATATAGTTACATGACTCAGAGTTCTTGTCTGGTGTTGTGGTTAATGACCTGATGAAGGCCATAGGGTAAGATGGTCGAAACGTGATGAAACAAAAACTATGGAAGATGAGAATATCATCAGGCAAAAAAAATGAATAGCAATGATGTTTTTATTTTCAAATTTGAAGTCCTCAAAAATGTTTGTGATAATAATTCAACAAATAAGAAAATAAGGCGCTCTTGCAGAACAAGCAAATGGAGAAATATTTTTTTTTGCTCGGGGACTTTGCACTGGTTGTAAGACAGCAATAGTTAGGGTTTAGGGTTAAGGTTTAGGTTTTGGCCAAATTTCTCCAGTTGCTTGTTCTGAAAAGCACCAAAATATCAGTGTGTCTTTTTAGAATATTTTTTTGCTCGGGGACTTTGCACCGGTTGTAAGACAGCAATTTGATGGGTTAAGGGTTAAGGTTTAGGGTTCGGCCAAATTTCTCCATTTGCTTGTTCTGCAAATAAACTATTTTTGAATTTTATAAGGATTTTATAAGGATTGAGGTCTGTTGAGCAAAAAAATGTTGTTTTTTTGTTTTTTCATTTAAAAAAAAATTTCTTTTTTTTTTTAATATGAATTGGGTTTGGTTTTTTTTTTTTTAATTTTAATAAAAAAATTTTTTTTTTTTTTTTTTAATAAGAATGGGGTTTGATTTTTTTTTAAAATTTTAATGAAAAATTTTTTTCTTTTTTTTTTAATAAGAATGGGGTTTTGTTTTTTTTAAATTTTAATAAAAAAATTTTTTCTTTTTTATTGCAATATGAATGGGGTTTGAGTTTTTTTTTTAAATTTTAATAAAAAAAATTTTTCTTTTTTTTTTTTAATTTTAATAAAAAAGTTTTTTCTTTTTTTT
>JAUZSX010167031.1:0-16752 GCA_034780655.1 Idiosepius hallami
CCAGTCGTCGTGGTTATCCATGCCATTGGAGCAAGGCCATCCTTTGCCAAGGGTCCGTGTGGTGACTGCAGGTGCATCGGTCTCCCCACGTTAAACAGACATCACGCATTGGCGTCCTCCCGAAAGGATCCACAGGGACCTAAACGGAGAACAGTCATACTCGACCACGAGTGACCACCAATGAATGAATGAATAATGAAATTGTGTGTACTACTTCTGTTGCATTCATTTACTCTAAATGTACCACTGTACTTAAAATAAACAAGAGAGTTGTATAATCTCCAAACTCACATGTTATATGAGTAAATAAAATCTTTAAAATCTTCCTTCAAATTATTATGCAATAAAACAATATATGAAGACCCATTCAATAACTTAATTTATTCTGTCCTTGTCAACAGGTTATTTGTCGCTGGTTCGGTTGGCTACAGGTAAATGATAGAGCTTTAAACTATTTCCTATAAAGATACCAGACTACTGAACTGAATTTACACTTATATAATGTTGGCATCTTGCCTGAAATATTCTTGTTCACACCCTTTTTGACCTACTCAACACTAGCAAAATGCTATCTTAATGCAACTTTATAGGCTTGTTTTGAACTTTTCTGTTGTAGTTTTTGTAGACATTTCTTTAAATACTGAGACTAAATGGCTAGGTTTCATTAGAATGTATCTTGTTTTGAAAACTATTTTTGTCTCTTCTTTAAGAACCACTTGAAGATGTAGCCAATTGGATTTATTGTCCAGTCAAAACTGTTGCATTCACCTTAAAAAATGACCTTGTGCCAAACTTGGTTGGTTCTGATCACCAAGTAAATATATTATTGTCCAATGGTTTAAGATAAAATGTTTTTGTGCTAATCCACTCTTAAACAAATTCTTTCTTTTCTTAGCTTGAGCATTGTTTTTCTCATTTTTTTTATTCAAAAGGTTTTTTTTATTTTTATTTTTTATTTAAAAGGTTTTTCTCTTTAACTTATTCTCCCTAATGCTCAGGTTGTGAGATTTTGTTACTCTTTATATACTTAGATGGTAGTTAGTAGGGCTTATCATAAACATTTACATTATGTACAAATTCAAATATAAGTTTATAAGTTAATCAGTGGTTAGATGGGTGACCATTTAAGAATGGCAAATAACAAACCTGCACACTATGCCCCTGCTACTCCTTTTAAGGAAACCAATTGTTAAACCATACACATCACTGTGCAACATGATATGAATGAATTATATTAGAAATTAATACTCTTGGAAAAAGTAGACATATCCTTTTTCTCACTAACTGTGGGTTAAGTTGTACAATTATTGTTTAAGCAATGGAAATTGAGTTTTTAGATGATTTTAATTTAATTTTGAATTTAATTATTATTAATGGTTTTCTTTGACTAATAATAATTTTTATTCTTTTCTTACTATTTTGCATTTTTTGTTCTTTTTAATTATTTGATTTCCTTCACAGTAAAAAGTGTCTTTATGGGTCTACCAAACTACATTGACACTTTGTGTCTAGAGATTTGAAATTTTATATATGGGATACTCAGACCTGGGGAAAACTTTTGAAATGGGTTTTCAGATGGAAAAGTATCTGCTAAGGGGTTAAACTTTTACTCAAATAATATTCATCACAAAATGCTAACCATCCAGAAATAGACATATCCTTAACCAAATAAATCGAATAAAACTATTTTTAGCTCTAATAATCAAATATCAAACAAATCTTTCTATTAAATAAACATAAATTTAATTTTTTACGAATTATAATTAAACAAAAATATTTTCAGATATTAATTTAAATATTATTACATTTTTATAAATCACTGAAATAATTACTTGGTCATTAATGATTTTATCTTTTGTCTACAAAATATTATTCATTAATGTTATTTAATCCAATTTTCTGATTTTAATAATTTATTTTCATTAATATAAAGTAATCCTTATCTTGTTTAATGGTCATGTTTTATATATATATATATATACCAAACCCTTTTTTTATACCCCTTAGGTATATGAAAAAAGTTGGATACACTTACCATGTACCAAACTTTGTTTTTTATACCTCTACTTCATATCTTTGGAAATAATTGAAAAGTCAGTATTTTTCATAATTTCTGGTATATTTTTAGTTATACAAAAAATTTTAAAAATACTTATCTGTTAGAAATTAACAACCAATTAGTACTTCAAAGGTTAAGTGTTAAAGACAGGTGTTTAAGTGTCTTGAAGCAATTTTATTTTTGAAGGGAATCACTTTTAAAAGATTATATTTACATCTATCTTAACTACCAAGGTGGTTAAGGAAGCTTTTTATAGGGTATTTAACAAGACCCCAGCATTCAAGCAAAGCCTGGCAATACTTCTAGTATGTCTAAAGTGACATTGTTTATCTGTCTGAGGAACAGTCTTTACCAAACTTACTTAGCCAATTTAGAGTTTAGTGACTTGAAATTTGATATATGGGATATTCTGACCTGTAAACAATTTCTATTTGTTTTTGAGC
Source organism: Idiosepius hallami (assembly GCA_034780655.1). Taxonomy (NCBI): domain Eukaryota; kingdom Metazoa; phylum Mollusca; class Cephalopoda; family Idiosepiidae; genus Idiosepius; species Idiosepius hallami. The sequence continues at coordinate 2,503 of JAUZSX010167031.1, forward strand.
TGGAATACTATTTACTAATGTGTTAAACTTGAAAAATTAGACTTTTGCTGACCCGCAGAGTCCCATGTGTGGGAGTTATGTTGTTCATTGTCAATATAATTATAGTTTACTAAAATATTTTTTGGCTTTCACAGATGAAAAGGAGCACAAAATCTGCCATGCCCAATCAAAGCCAAGCAATATTTTTAGTTAGTAATAAATTCATCAAATTAAAATCTTACAAAATAAAAAATATAAACTTACAGCTTTTTATTCTCATTTATTTAAAATTCTTTTTCTAATCTTGATTTTCATCTCTCTTAAAATCAATGTTTATACCCAACAGAGATAGCTTTTTCAGGTACAGAAAAAATAAAAAAACGTTATAAAGTTCATTATTTAATCGGATAACTTTCTTATTTGTGTTGAATTTTTAAAAACTACCAAATAACAGATATTGTACTAAGGTTTTTTAGTGGTTCATACTTTTTTAATCACACACTCAATGGTTTTGTTTTTTTCTTTTTGGCCTGTAAAGATTAAATTCCCTTATACTAAAGGAAACAAAAATATAACAAATTTGATAAGTTATTTTTGGCTTAGCATGTAAAAATGTTATAATTAGCATTCTAATACTACTGTTGAGAAGGCAGTCGATGTGTTGGCCCACTGGAAAGGTAATCGGACTTCGGAACCATAGTACATGGGTTCGAATACAATTTTTTTCCATTGGGAAAGGTGGGATCCCCATCTTCCCTCCATCTATGGATTAAATTGTGCAACTTGTGTCACTAAAAAAAACTATGTGTATAAAAAATAACATTTATCATAAGTAATTGTTCTCGGCATTAAAATGACCTAAAAAGGTTGATATGCCGTTAAACACCAAACAATCAAACTACTGTTGAAAAAAACTCATATATTCAATCTTATCCATGTATTTGTATTTATCTATATAATATTTATATAGGCCATCTTGTGCATGGGTGTGTCTGGATGCTGTCCTATTAACTTCATCTCTCTCTCTCTCTATCCCTCTCTCTCAGATTAGAATAAAAATAAAGTCCTCTGATTTTGTTCTGCTTTCATACCAATGTTGAATTTATCCTACTAAACTATCCTACTAACTAAATATTTCTAAGCACTTGTTTATTACATCATCATTTTTATATGAAAGTTTTTTGCATACCAACCATTTTGTTAGATTGTAGCAAAAATGTTGTTTATCATTTGTTTTATTTATTTAGTTTTAGTTCTTATTTTTGGATTGGTATTTTTCCGCTTTCTCTAATCTAACATATTTTGTAAACTACTACATATCAGTGTTGCTAGTTAGAAAGAAGATAAAACCTTACAAGCAACAGTCTCAACAATGTCATAGGTCAAATGCAAAAATTGTTTTTTTTGTGTATGTGTGGAGAGGAGAGTTTTTCTATTGGAAGTGGGGAAGTAAATTTTAAGTTGCTTTATTGAATATCAATCTTATTTAAGTTATTTAATGCCCAAAACTAGAACAGGTATTCAAGAAATTAGTGAATTCTGATTGTTATGGAAATATTGTTTTCAGAATGTGCTTTTAAATTTTGCTTTCAAATGCAGTTATATTTTCATTTGTCTTTTGAATGGTAAATTACTTAATATTGTATTTTCCTTAATCAATCATCATGACTTTTTGTGTTCACAAAGAAATGCTTTAAATCCATTTTAATTTTTGAAATAAATATTTTCCTATAATAATTTAAACAAAAATATCATTGAATATACAAGACAAGAATAATCATTTTGGCCATGTTATATTCTGATCAATTCATTTTTAACAAAAATTTAGGGATTCAGGTTGCTCATAAATTCTATTCAATCACTATACAAAATATTCAATACATCTTAACAAAAATTAATTGCAATCATTTTGGACAATAATTAATTTATTTATCAAATTAAAATTTAATCACTCCTCCTTGTCAAATTTATATACATAATGCAATATTATGTTACATTTAAAATACTGACTCTAAGCATACTTTTTTGGCACATTTTTTGTCATGAATTTCGAACAAATAACTGCTGATCAAATGTGAATTGTATTTAATTAAGATTCACACATCTTTCTATTATTGGATGTTTTTCATTGTATTTGTTTTGTTTATGGTAAGAGTACACTATTAATATCTCTACTAGTCAGTTATGATTGATCAATTTATATGAGAATATAAAATGATTTCAACCTATTTTGATTGTTTAACTCTTATCATCAAAATAAATGTATTGTATTTTCAAATGAAGCATTTGGACATGTAAATCTAATTATATATAAACTTCCAACTAAAATTTTATATCTTTCTCCCTCTCTCTGTCTTTCCTTAATGTGTTATTTTCATCTCTTCACCTTTTATGCATTACAAAATGGAGTGAAACTGTTGCTATAGTAAACACAGAACTTTTCTTCTTTTTTTTTTTTTTTAAACTTCTTTTTCTTCTTCTTAAGCATTCCAAATTCTTTTTATTTGGAATTCAAAACTGACTTTAGTAGTTGTTTTTCTATTTTAGCTAAAAGAAAATTTTGGTTAATTGATGGCACAGATGCTGAATGAAGTAATTCTGAAAAGTTTTGTGCCAAATTCATTCTTTTTTCTTTCAAATGTGGTTTTGGGATAAAATCTAATCTATCTATTTATTTATTTATTTATTTATTTATTTTTACTGATGTAAAAGAAATTGTATGAATGAGTCTTTTTATAACAGTCTTAACAGATCTTAACTATGTTTATTTAATGGAGATCACTAATTTGAAAAACATTATTTTCTCTTTTTTTTCTGTATACATCAGCTTATAGTTTGAAATGCTATTAGGTAGGATTAACTAATCTTTTTCAAGAGGTTACAATTTTCTTTTTTTTTTTTTCATTTGAATTTCTCTTTACATTATTTGATCATATTTCACTAGTGTTACTAAATCCCCCTTTTTTATTAGGGAGGAAATAGAATCTGACTTATTGCCCCTTTTCTAAAGAATATAAATCAAAAACTGAATATATAGGATTTCCTGGGATTTGAATTTAAAAGTTCTAGTCACTATACCTTGAAGCCAACAAAATGCAGAACGCAAAGAATTGTTTGATTTTACCCTTTTAATCAAGCAGATCAACTAAGGTTCATTTTTTGCCATACAATGCATAACTAATTCAAATTCTTACAACAACACTTTTATGAAGTGATTCTGATTCATTGGCTAATTTTTTCATCTTAGTCAATCAAATTCTACTTTATACCATTATATACAATAGGCTTCTATATATTTTTCTATAAAATAGACTTCCTTGATTATCTTAATAGCATGTTCCTGGCACCCGGGCAAAGCTGGGCAATACTTCCTAGTAAATCTATAATATTGGCTAATAAGTAATCATGTATTTGAAGGAAAAAAAATTATCACACTGTAAAATCTTTTTTTTTTCTCAATTTGAACATTTTTTTATACAATCCAGATTTCTTTTAATCTTTAGTAATAAAACATTAATTATTCTCATTGTTTCAAAGGAAGAATTCTACATAAAGTTGTGCTTAATCAAATGTAAATGAAACAAACTCACAAGTTATAAATTATGAAAAATATACGGCTATTTTATTTTCAAAACCCATATATTTTTCTAGCTCTTACTATTTAACAAATTCTATAATTTTTTTATTAAATCAAATCAATCTAAAATTTGTCTCTCTTATTGTAATATTAGTAGATAGTGAGAGCTATAACTAAATATATATTTTACATAAAAGAAATTTCATAAATTCCTTAGGATGTTTATATTTTTGAAATATTCAATATGTTTTGTTGTCACCATTAAAGAAGTTGGCTGTGGTTGGGGTAATGTTGTTTGTTTTTGTTTTGATCCTATTGTGTATCGAAGTGAAGAATAACAAGCAAAAAACATGGGTTAAGAGTCTTTGGCCTGAAACACCTTCTCAATTTTGATACAGTTAAGACTAGTTATGTTCAGGGATTGTGTTGATTAGTACTAGGGCTATGACTATTCTTTTATTAAAAAAATGCTTGTCAGATCTCTAGTTATTAGGGTTGTGACAAGAATATTTTTTAATAAAAGCATGTTGTCACAGCTCTAGTAATAAGTATAGAATTAGCGGCAATGCTAAAATCACGAAATGTCATTACTGGACTATTTTGTGATTTAGTAATAATTAGGCCATTTTCATAGCCCTAATTATTGCAAACAGATCATTAACCATTTATGTGTTCAAAATCCTTATAGTTTATTTAAATAATAAATAACAGCAATGAGAAACAATTCTCATAAACTACTATGGAATTCTTGTCAAACAGATTTATTGTTCAGACCCATTCCCTGAAATATTGAACCTTTTGGAAGACAGTCATTGCTTCATTGCAAACAAAAATAGAGATTTAAAAAATGTACAATCATTTACAGAAATAGAAAATAAAGCATTGGGTAAGAATTTTATTATAAAAATTAAGAAATAATTAAAAGAAAAGAATAGAACAGAATTTGATATCTATTCAATCTGTAATGATATTTAAAAAAAGGGTGTGTGTATTTAATATTCTATTTACAATGAACATTAATGGGTATGTTCCAATCCCAATATCAGATTCTGTTGTAAGAGAGCCTAAATTAATTTTATCTAAGTAACTAGTTTGTAAATTAGCAGTTATTTCTTTCTTCATGCTTTACTAGCTTTCCATTTTCAACCTCTATTTTCATTCACCTTTTTAGATTAAAACAGTTTTAAATTAGAAGAGTTTTGTTTTCATAATTCTATACAGATATTAAAAGTGTTTTCTTTTTTTTTTCTAGCTCATATATCCTGGTCATGTAAAATTAACAGAAAAAGAGGTAAGAAATAAATTGTTTTATATTATTAGTTGTAAAATGTCAAAGATATGGTCAGCAAGTGTTATCAAGCCACATAGTTTTATACAGATAAATTTAATAACTACTATGTGTGTACATTTGAAGCTTATTGAAATATGATGGGGTAATGGGCAGTCTGTGATGTTGCAGAAGTCAAGGAACCTAAAATGCCTAGGATTCAACTGTGACATTAAGGGTCTCCTGGATTTGCTCACATGTCATTATTGCCCTAAACAAGCAAGGTGGGATAAGTTAAATACTTCTTGTAGTTTCTTGGTTTTAAATATTTTGTTTTCATTTATTGTAACTCCTTCAAAGCTGTCCAGGGTTTCTTTCTCACACTAAAATTGTTAAATTATCTACAGCACTTCATGTCTGACACTGTGACTTTGGAATCCCCTCTGCATCTCAGAGCTGAGATGCAGCTCTGCATTTTTTATATGCCGCAATTGCACAATCCTGTCTTATATGATTGCTCTTCTTATATCTCATTATACAGCCCTGACCAAAAGTTTTTTAACACTATGTAAAAGTATATAGTTTCAGATATTTTTAAAGCTGCTCCAACAAAAATTGAACTTGAAATTGTCCTACAAACATCTTGGACTTCTATTAGATCTGTTTAAAATCACTAATTGAGTTTATGCTTAGGTAAATAAAAACTGTTCTTAAAAACAGAAGGCACATAAAGTATTGAATTTTCATTATCGTAATTTTCACTTTGAAATACTTTAACTTATTATTTTAGAATGTTAATGATAAAAATAGTTGTTTTGTTATTGATAACTCAGACTTTTTATGGTGTTACAAAAAATTGGTTCAGAGCTGTAGTTGGAATTAGATAATACCTTTATGGCATCATTGATAAATTTGTGCTGCTGTTGGGTGTCTTGATGAAAAGTCTGATGCCAAATTGTTGTTGGAAAGTGATATTTATCTTCTATCAAAAGTTTAAACCATTTAAAGCTTAATTTAAAATTCTCTTTAAGTTTTAAAAACTGAATAACCTAGAATTTTAATTTATTTCAGAAAATGAACATATGTTACCTTTCCTTTCCGGATTCCAATTCAGGTTTGTTCATTTATTCAATTTGTTTCATGACTATCACTTGATAAAAATGGCCATCTTTACAAGTCAAATGGCTAACCATCTTTAATCTTCAGATATAACAGTTGATACTCTTTAGCAAGTAGGGGTGGAGCATTGGTAAAAGCTTGGCCCCTGGAATAGTATCACACGAGTTTAAATCCCAGTTCAAACCATTGCATTTACCTTAAGTTTCCTCGGGCAGATATAATTCGTTAACTCAAGAAAGTAACTTATCTAGAGGAAGGGCAACACTAATTCAAAAACCCCAGGAATATAAGGAGTATGTAAAAATCTTCTTGTGCCTAACTTTGGTTGGTGCTTGACCAAGTAAATGTAAACAAGTGATACTCTAACTAGTATTTATGATTTTTGATTTTGTTTCTACTTTGAATAATTGATTTTTATTGTATGATTTTGGTAATAAATGTATTTTACTAAGACCAACCTAATACTGTAAGCAATGAAAATACATTTGGTAAGCATTGCTTCTTGATAGTTTACCTCAATCTGGAATATTTTATTCCTAATTATAGATATTATATTTACTTGGTTGAGCACTTAACCAAGTTAGGCACAAGGCCATTTTCATGTGCTCATTATATCCCTGGGCTTTTGTAATCAATGTTGCCCTTCATATAGATGAGTCACTCTCCTGAGCTAAAGATGACTATAATGATGTTTACTAGGATTTGAACTCATGTTGTACAATTCCAGAACCCAAGTTTTTACTAATGCTTCACCCTCACTGCCCAACTTTTAATTCTATGCTTCCTTCAATTCTGTAATTTTGTTTTCCTCCTTTCTTGTTTCAAAACATTCATGATTTGTGACTTGAATGTTTACCATTTTGGTTGCCTTATTTACACAGTTCTATTTTGGATTAATGTTTCTTTTTTTTGCTTTCAAAGAAAATACTATTTTATAACAGAATTAATATTGGATTACCTACATTTTTTTTTTTTTTAGAATAAAAATGTTCTGTTGAATATAAAATTTTAAAAAAACTTGCAATACAATTCTCATAATAAAATTAACTGTGACTAATGTTTATGTTTGAAAAGTGTTTAACTAGAATAAAGTAAATCCAAAGAGCATTTGTATTAAACTTTAGCAATTTCTAATTATTCTGTTGAATTCATCAAGATCAAAGAGATCACTTTCCTTTTTTGCTTGGAGACAGTTTGCAGATTCCACAACAACTCCACACAAATGCCCTTCCTTTAATGGGGAATTTGCCAATTTAGAGCCAGCTCTACCCACCTCAAATACCTGTCATTAAAAAACAATTTATAGATTTATGCATACATACATATTGTTAAGTAGATTTTCTCAGAAATAGTTTGTCTCTGGAATTCCAATCATGTGTTTGCAATATTATATACTAAAGGTATATGTAGACATAAACATATAAACAAAATTCATTAAACTCATTAGATGTGTTTGCCTTGAGTATTTTATTGTGGATCCCTTCACATTTTCTAATTCTTTCTGGTGTAAGATGTTGTTTTTTATTGACCTTACATGACCCTGTAGTACTCTAACACTTTTGACTGGGTCCATCTTTAGGGATGAATGTCAACCAAAATAAATATTTTTATAATTAAAAATATCATCAACACACTGAAAATAGAATCTGCATGATTTTCTTTGATAACTTTACAATAAAAGAATATTACAAAAAAACATTCAGTTTAAACAGCATGCACATCACGCAAGAACATTTGATGTTCAATATTTTTTAAATGGATTTAACACCTCTCTAAAAAAAAAAGATTTAACACCTCTCATCAAACAGATTTAACACCTCTCCAAAAATCATATATAAATTTTCTATAGAAGTTTGTAAAAGAGTTTTAATTGGCAAAAATGTGGTGCATGGATACAAGTAGATTTAAAATGCTTTTAGGTGTGGCTTTTTCTAACAGGCAGTTTGTTATGGAAATATCCCTTTAAAAATGTCTGACCCATGCAATTATACCAACTGAAATCCCACAATTTATAAGTTCCATGTATATTTATACAAGTGTGCAAAAGTTTATATATACATCTTATCTGACAGAAATTAATGACTAATAAGCATTTCAACATTTCTCCCAAGAATTTGGCTGAAAATATTTTAAATTAAAAATTTTTTTTTTCTTTCCTTTTTTTTTAGTAGAACAAAAATATTGCAACATCTCAAAAGTATTGTTTCCACAAACATTGCTAGCTACAATCCAGAAATGTAGCATAAGATTCTTGGACACTTTAAGAATTAAATTTATATTAAATCAATGAAGAATTGAACATTAAAAAATAATTATTTAGTATTGAAACTAAATAAATCACTTCAAATCAAAAGTGATAAAAATTTGAACTAAGCATTTAATAATTCTTTAATTGAACATAAATTTAAAAAGTGCTGTATGTATACCAAAAATATAAATGATTGATATAAATTAATATTCTGATTGTCTAGGTGGATGATGTATTGATTGCTTCAAATTATGAGACCATATATACAGATATCAAAAATCAATACAAGATTTATTATGGCTAATCTTGGTTAGTTATAATCGATCTTTGGTAGTTAATTTTCATGCCAAAATATTACTAGTAAAATGAATCAGTTAAAATACATTGTAAAAATGTTATCAAAATTAGGAGTGCAATAATGAAGACCTCATAATTTATCAGTCATAATTTATATAAATAAGGCTACTAAAACTGAATCTGAGATTAATGAATTATGTAGAGAAATAATAAACAAATTCATATAGCTAATGACTAATCAGACCAGTTATCTGTTATACTGTGAAATGTTTATTCCTGCTTTTGATTCAAATGAATTTTTTTCTATATAATTTCAGAAGCCTAAATCAAAACTCAATCCACAGTAATAGGACCCCAATGTGGTCCTGGGTATGACATTAAACTACATCCATTTTTCATTATTTTCTTAACATAATTAACCTTTTTCATAGTAAAAATATCTAACAAAATGTTGAGACTTCTTCAAACGAAAAAAGATTTTGAACTTTTTTCTGAAACATTCACACACACATGAGTTGAATAGTATTTAAGATCTATAAGAACTGTTTGTTGAAATGAAATCCTTGTGAGAATGTTAGCAGAAATGAAGCAAATTTATAAATCCATAGAATTTAATGTAAAATAATTAGAAATAGTCAATTATCCAGTAGAACTTTTGTTTTAGATTCCATCAATGAATCTCATTGTTTTTGATTGAAAATTGATGTTCCAATTCTGGACAACTTATCACAATCCTGATTATGCAAAGGTTTGAGAATCATTGTCAAAAATTAACACCAGAATCTATGTGATGGTTTCTTTAAATTATCAAATCAAAATATTAAGATAAAAAATAAGGAATTTAAATGCAAGCATCAACTTAATCTGATTTAAAGGAAAAATTTCTTTTACATAAAAACTGGCTTTCTTTTATTTTACTTACATAATTGTTAATAATATTTTATGATAAAGAATTCAATAATATTTTTAAATATATTGGAAAATTTCAACAAAAACCTGGAAATATAATCCCATGAGGTATTCCACTATAAAACATTTAATAATATTAAAACTAACTTCCAAAAATTAAAATCCAATTTTTGAAGGGTTTTCTAAAGCCAACCAACAACAAATATTTGTACTAGTATTTTACTAAATCAGGGCTATTTAAGGTTTATTCACAAAATTCTTTTCATTTTTTCTTTCAATGATACAAAATGAATTTTTAAAAATTCCCCATTCTTGTTGCTACTAACTTGAGTAACCAACTTCTTGCTTAGCATTTCTCTTTTTCTTGTTACTTGTTTCTATATTAGCATTAATCTATCAATAGACTCACATGTGGTTAACTCTCTTTGTATTTGTAGCTTTTTTTACCTGCATTACATAATTGATTGTATATAATATAATAAACTTTTCAGAATAGACTATCATAATTTATATTTTGATATAAACTGGTTTTTAGTCAATCACTTTTTAAAAAAATCATTCAAATAAAATAAAAATTTCCTACTTAAGGATTTGTTGTTTTTTTTCAGTTCATTTCATTTCAAGTTTGTAATTCTTTTATTCATCACAAAAAAAATGTCAATCATATTTAATTTTATTTCAATCATCAGTATATCAAACATGTTATGTATTAATTTTAAAAAAATGTTTTTAATAATTCAAACATTATATTAGCATTTACAAATAGATACTATTTTTTATTTTAACATCTTATAATAATTTTATTCTGTTTAAAGTAAGACAAAGAAAAATGATATGATAAAAATCTTCTGTAAATTCTTTTTTATAACAGTAATATTTTTTTTACTTTGAATTCTGCCTTTAATGTTATTATTTTTAGAAATATTTTTAGTTAATGAAGGAGTAAAAGAATATTTTTATGTAGAATATAAAAGAGATTTCCAACAAAAAATATTTTAAGAAAACTAATATAATTATGAAAATTTTATATGAAGTAAATCTTTAATGGATTTTTTCATTTCTGTGATAAAAATGTCAAAAGTTTTTAAATAATATAAACATAAGGCAGCGTCCGATTATAAAATTTGATAATTTTTCACTTTAGAATTTTTTATGAAAAAAACGAAATATCAAGAGAATAATTTTTTTTTTTTGGGGGGGGGAGGTTTTGTTTATTCTCTAAAAAAATCATAATTTTTCTTTTATACTTCATGATTTAGCAGAAAGATTAGTCATGGGGGTGTGGTCCAAAAATGACTGCTTCTTTATTTTTGTTTGAACAAACCAAATGAATGGTTGAGTCAAATGTAGAAGATAATAAAGATATTCAACAGGGATGCCAAAAAATAGCAAATGAATGATAAAGTGGAATATAAACACACACATAGACACACTCACTCTCTCTCAGACACACACACACACTTATATATTACTAGAAAACCCATGCCCTATTAGGTCTAATTCAATATAAACCACTTACTGTATTGTTTTTGATAAACAACTGTAAGTTAATACAAAGTGAAGTAAGTAAGACCCCATGTTTTTAACCCTTTAAACACTAAGCTTGGAATAAAAAATATACAAGTAAAATTTTTAAAAAGTAATTATTTTGCTGATTCTATTATTGATTGAACATTGTTTTTCTGATAAATGAATATATATCTTTTAAAAAAACTTATAACTTTTTTCAAAAAATAATGATTTTCTTTTAAATACTGCAACTGTCTAATACAATAAAATATTTATTTTAACTAAATATTTTTATTAACATTCCAAAAATATTCTGAAAGTTTAAAATTTGATAAAAAAAAATTACTTTATATTTGTTGTCTTTTAAAAGAATTTATAAACATTGTTATTTCTATTTTGAAATTGTGTAATTTTTTATCATTTTAAAAACAATCTTATTTTATGAGAATTTAAAATAATATTTTTTAATAAAATTTGAAAGAATGAAGCAAAAAAAAAATGCTATTTCAGTCATCATTAAAAAAAAACTTTTTATCTCCCCTACACCCTATTATTAATGTTGCTATAGGTAAGTATAACAACAAATTCTGAAACTGGAAATAATAAATTAACTGGAACAGAATTTTAATTAAAGAGGAATACAGCCATATTTGTTTATTTTTAATTACATTTTCTTAACATAATCAAAGTAGTTAGCAAGTTCAATATTTAGTCGTAAACTATGCAGTTGTTTTTTTTACTAAAACACTTTTTAGACTCAAATAATTCATTTAGAAATAATGCACACATTTTTCTTCATTTATAGTTTGTTTTTTTTTTAATGAGAAATAAGTAAAAAGAAATTCTGTCAAATGATTGTTTTTGTAAGTAATTTATAAAAAAAAATAATTTTATAGAATTTCTTTTTACCTGTTTCTTATAACAAAACTAAACAAAGAAATTGTGGTTTTCATTTTCTGAAGAGCTCTATTTAAACCAGAAAGAGGATGTCTAAAAATTGAGCCTATCCGACTTTTATAAGTATATATGACACAAAATAAATTGACCAGACACTTTTTACAAGAGTATAATGTCTGAAGATTAACAAGTATGAAACTTCTCCAAAGTAATTGTTTAGATATTGGGAGGGGGGGAGCAATATACACAGGGTATTACCTAACCCAACCCAACAAAACTACCCAAACAGGCCTAATTGTAGTCAGAGGTTACTATTTATTTTAGGAAATACTACTTTCTATTTATTTTAGGGTAAAAAAAATATTGTTGCTGTTTTTTTCCTTTTTTTTGTTTTTTTCTACACCATTTAATATAAAAAGACTCATTTTTGTAGTAATTCTACTTTTCCATCTATTTCTAGGATGTATGGGGGACACCCAGTTTCACTTCCGAATTCGTCAATGTCCTGGACGTAAACTTCACATTCCTTCACATTCACAATATAACAGAGATTGCCCTATATCATTACAGGTAACCTTCGATTTTTAATATTCAGGTTTTTTCTTATTTAATTTTTTTTTTACTCTAGTAAAATTTCCAGAGAGTCATTTCATTCTACATTGTTTCTTTCTTTATAAATTAACTTGTTGAATTTAGCAGACCATTTAACCAACAACAGTAACCTTTTGATTCTATTTAGAATTAAATTTGATTGGTTGATAATTTGAGTTATGTTATGTTCTATTAATATATCAATTTTTAATTCAAATCTTAAATTTTATCAATTAAATAACTTTCTATTCAGAGATTAAAAAAAAACTTCAGATACCCTAACTCTATTCTTTACGTTAATTCATAAGTATTTATTTTAAGTTCAAATTGTTTAAGGTTTATTTCTGTTATTTAATATTGAAAGATCTTATCCATTCTTTAACATTGAAAAAAAATTATAATGCAAATCATTTAATGATTTTTTGTTTATTCCACCAAGGAATTAAAAAAAACTTTCCTTTTACGTTATTCATATTTCTACACTAATTATTAAATTCTGATGTCAACTCGGTGAATATATCAAATATGTTATCTTTAATTAAGTTATGTGGACTTTTACTCTCATCTTCATTGTTATTTTCTCACTTTAGCTGATATGCCCTCCAACCTTTTTGTTTGTTTTTTTTGTGTTTTACAACATATCAACCTTTTTTTGGTCATCCCTCCTTCTTCAGGTACTTGAGTTCAGGTACTACATGAAGAAGGCTGAAAGGTACATCAATCATAACATTTTGAAAGCAACAATGAAAATGGGAGTAGAAGTCCGAATAAAGGTTTTCATAATCCTTAGGATGAGGTTTGATAAATTGTACAACTATTTTTCGGACTGTTGTTCTCATCTTTATTATCATCTTCTTATTGTATGTAATCGGGAGTTCATTTAACACCTCTCTGAAAAAAAACACAAAAAACACAGATTTAACACCTCTTTGGTATAAACTCCCAATTGCAACAAGGTTCTCGAGAGAGATCACCTGAAGACTGTTGAAGGGTTTATCACCTGACATGTTGTGTAAAAAACGATAATAAAGATGAGGACAACAGCCCAAAAAATAGTTGTATAAATCTGAATAACTTGAATAAAGATTGTAATAATGCCTTTTTCTTTTTTTTTCTACCCTTCCAGTGTGATTATGCCTATTATTATGGTTATGTATACTTCAGACAAACCAAAGATAAATCAGTTCGCAGAGGATATTTCCAAAAGGTGAGTGGGATTTTTTTTTAAAAGAATTTCCTTCATTTTATCATTTCAGATTTTACATCAACCCCAACCAGCTTTGTCTCTTTTATTAGCTTTGTAGTTCCTTTAGAATTTAATCAATAGATCTTTTTTTTTTTTTTTTCATATCCATTCTTCCATCAGCATTTTTCTTTTATTTTTTTAGAAGTGTCGATGATCCAAAACACATTTGCTTCCCATTCACTCTTGAGGTAATCATCTATATTTAGTTCTGAAGAATGTGTTTTTTTTTTCATTTTTTTTTTAATCTGTAGAGCAATTTTATGGTCTGCTTTTAATTTTTTTTATTTATTATATTAGTCCTGCTCTTTAGTTAAAAGAAAAATATTCTAATTTAGGAACTGAAATGAAATTATTTGCTTCATTTACAAAAATTGTGTTTTTCTACACACACATACAAAAATATCAATGAGGTTTTATTATAATAAATGTAGACAGTCTATGTCATTGATTTATTCTCATTTTTTTTATTCATCAGTCTGTAAGCTTTTGTTCTAATGAACACACACACACACACACATATATATATATAACAAGACCAAATAGACACAATATAATAATGATGATAATAAATGTGCACTGAAGAAGGAAAAATCTTAAATGCATCGGCACTG
>JAUZSX010167140.1:0-16751 GCA_034780655.1 Idiosepius hallami
AACGTCTTACTGAGCGGTGTCGTCCGGTGTCTGCTTCCGGTGTCTTCTGTTCGCTGTTAAACAGTCCGCTATATATATACAGTTTGTAACCGGTGTATAGCCAGTTATAGTTCCTTCACAACAATTTTATTAATCAATTCTCCTCTAATTTACTTATATTCAATTATTCTAAAACCTTAAGAATTATCTGATAGCAGTTAATCTGTCACACTAATCTCTATACAGATGACCTTATTCAGTAAAGATTCAATTTAAACCCTATCAAAACAGAAAGCAATAGAAGTCATTAAGCAAAATAAATCACATTATAATAATATCTGTATTGCTGAATTTATTTAGATAGATTCAATTTAAACCATATTAAAAAAATAATTTTTTTGCTTCTTTTTTTATTTTTAAAAGAAGGGTTAAAATTAAGAAAAGTTTAAATTAAATTAAACTAATTTAAAATAGGAAAATTTAAAATACTTACATGGGGTGATTTTTATATTCTGAAATTGTCTTTGGAAGGGGTTGATTAATCAGGTTATCTGATTAAAATAAAGAAAATTTGTTTTAGAAAAAAATCCAAAGTTTTTGAATAGAATTGCTTTTTAATCACAACAAATTATGACCAATGAAAATCATTTATTTTACTAAACAAGAAAATCTAAATGATTTTCTTGTGGATAATAAAAAAAAAAGTATGGAAAATAACGATTGAAAGACTAAATGTAAATGATATTCTCCAGCTTCATCACAAGTAAATTTAGGCAGTGAAGGTGGAGGAGTGGTAGAAAACTGAACTTTGGAATCGTTTTACATGAGTTCAAATCCAAGTGAAAATCATTACATTCTCTTGAGGCTTGTTAACTCAGGAGAGTAATTCATCTAAGTGTAAGGAGAACGCTGATTCCAAACACTCAGGTAGATAAGACTCTCATGAGTAACTCATCTAGGTGAAATATGTAATGAGCAAGTAAACTGGCCTTGAGCCAAACTTGGTTTGGTGCTCAACCAGGTATATATCCTCAAGTATAGTGAATTTAACAACGACAAAAACTATAATTTTGCATAATAGTTATACAAATTGCCAAGCCTCATCTCAAAGATGATAAATTTAACAAATAAAAAGATGAGAACTATAGTCTATATAGTAAAAATAAAAATTATCAAGGCACATCTAAAGTACAGTAAATTTATCAAATATAAAAATGAGAACTATAGTTTGCATAATAAATATACAAATTATAAAAGTTCATATTAAGTATAGTTAATTTAACAAATATAAAGATGAGAACTATAGCTTGCATAATAAATATACAAATAATCAAGCCTCACCACAAGGATAATAAATTTAACAAATATAAAGATGAGAACTATAGTCTGTATAATAAATATACAAATAATCAAGCCTTATCTCAAGTAAAGTAAATTTAACAAATACAAAGATGAGAACTATAGCATAATAAATATACAAATTCTCATGTCTCATCTCAAGGATTCTGGAAACCAGTTTTTATCTCTAGAAGAAAAATTTCTAGAAACCTTTAATCTGAGTGTCTTCTCGTTCATTATCTTCATCTTTTTTCAAATAAGGTTTCATGGTTTCATCCCACCATTCTTCCTGGACTCGTAACTTTCTTGTCTTTAACATCCATTGGGAAGAATATCGAGGTGTTACATCTTTGAGGAAACCATCTAAAGAAACACAAACAATTAAAAAAATATGAAATTACCTGGCATTCATCATTAAATCTAAAAAACAGAAACAGTTCTTTAAAAAAAAATTATAGAAACCAACTGTACCTTTGAAATTTTGAAAGGTTTTCAGTATAAATGTTAAAGTAGGTCCAAATCATTTGTGTCCTTGACATTTAAATTGGTTCATCTAAATAACTTATAAAAAGGTGAGTCTAACTAATGTGTGTCCTTGTCATTTAAATTGATTAGTCTATTTAAATTGAAATGAATATAAAAATAGGCTTAATTCATTTGAGTTCTTTTATTTATCTAACTTATTTAAATGACTTAAAATAGAAGTGGATCTAAATCATTCGATTCCTTTGAATTTAAGTTAATTTTTCTGCATAACATAGAATATCTTGAATTTTGGTGCAAAAATTTAAAAATTTTTTCATTTTTAATTTCTTTTAAAAAATTAATATTTAACACGAACACTTTATTTAGGAAAAAAAATTATCCAGGTTTTATAAATCAAATAAACTAATTATCAAAAATTAATTAACAAAAATCTAATCATAAAGTGCTAAAAATTTAATTCATAATTGATACTTGGGGGTGCTCACCAAGTAAATATCATAATTGATAATTCCCTGATTTTTCTTAATTGTTTTAAAATAAAAAATCTGAAGAAAAAATGTTTTTACAATCTTTTTTTTGTTTTTGTTTTTGTGGACTGATTTTTTATTAATGTATAAAAGTTAGATGTGTGTGTATGTGTACAATAATCTCTATGAAACTACTCTGCCAATTTTGGATCTACAAACTTGAAATTTTATATAGGGGGTATTCAGCCAGAAATTTAAATTCAAGAAGTGGATCATTGCGATCTCTACTAAACTACTATGCAATTTAAAGAGACTTGAAAATTGACACAAGGGGTCTTCAGACCTAGGGAACATTTTCTAATTAGTTTTGATCTGGAAAAATAAATCCTAAGGGATCAAAATTGGGAATTACGAAAATGAACACAAAACCCATTGATAATCAAATGTAGACATGGAGTCAACATCTTTCGGCGAATGCCAGTTTCTCGCCTGCACGGTTATCAGCTGATGACCGCTCAGTGAGAACTGATAGTTGCCGAAGGCTGTTGACAACGTGTCTACACTTTACTAATATACACACTCTATCACTGATATTGAGCACTCTAACTATAAAATTTAAGCAATCTTATTATTTAGATTAATACACATATATTTAATGAATATATATATATATATATATATATATTTAATGAATATATATATATATTTAATGGATATATATATGTTTAATGGATATTTAATGAATATACAAGGTTGGGCAAAAGTATGTATGTGGTTATTAAATATATTTCATATGGTTTTTTGAATAAAACTTTTATGCTTTATAAATGTTTTAATTTTATTAAGTGATTATAAATTTTTAGCAGTTAAAGATTAAACACTTTTTGCATTATGACTCGGTTCACTCTGCTTTGCCTGCTTATCATAATGTGTGTCTAATGGCCTAAGGAGACTACCAGACATAGCTAAGCCAATATGCGCAGATTACCTGCTGCACAGCTTCTACATATGACATTTAACTGTAAAAAATGGGTGAAGTAGACTCATTGTATTTTCTGCCAAGAAGAAAATAATGATTAATTTAGTTGTGAATGTGTTTAGAATATGAGAATAGAAGTCGAAGTAATTTGAATAAACATAATTAAAACTGATCACACTAATTTAGATAAGCAAATGAATCATAGTTCATAAGAAGAAATTATGAAATTAGACATTTTTTCTCATTAAAATCAAAGAAAGTTCTATTTCAGCAACCTAAGATTTTTGTTTTATGTTTTTATACATCAATCTTCTGTTTTTTTAAGTATTTTTAAAACTAGAAAATTTATTTGCCTCCTTTTAAATTTGCTTTAATCGTAACTTGATATATTAAAACATGTTTAACCAAAAAGAATTTAAATTTTTCATTTCAATATTTCTAATTTAATTTTTTCTTGTTTTATGTTTAAAATTAGATATTTCAAGTTTATATTGTTTAAAGTATAATTTATTGTAAGTTTAGTACGTTGGGGGAATAGCAAGTGTTTTTTGTGGGTATAGGGTCTGCAAGGGGCATTCTGCAGAGGGGGGGAACATGATGTTGCTAAGCGCTTCACTGGAGATCAAATATTATTTACATTATTTGAAGTTATGTTTTTATCTTCATTGTAATTTAACACCATACATTAATATTAGGGAAGGCTTGATAATTAAAATTAATAATAATTGATTAATATTAATATCAATTAATATTAGTTGCTGTTTAGTTTTGTTTTCTCATTTTCAGGGTTATTTACTCAATTTATTTATTTAAATAAATTTCTCATATAAGATTTAACAATTAGTATGGAGTTCATGAAAACTTTTATACTAATCTTTACTGATATTTACATATTGCTTTTTTGTTTGTGTAAAGTTCTGGAATGAGGCTTGATAATAAGTATTTTTTTAATAGTTTAGTCTTTTATTTTCCTCCTAATTATATGTTATAAAGGAAAATAACTAAAAAGCTCAGGGTAGCCAGTTCTTCATTGATAAGACAGGAAGAGATTTAAAGATGGCAGAAATGCTTATTCCTAATTTTTGTTCCTTGTAATACTTTTTGGTCTATTTGAATTTTTGTTCTCAATGTGATTTTCATATATAGGGAAAGTACCTCTCTACCTTCTTCCGATATCATTATTGAATTTCACATCAAAAATATACAATAACTAGTAAACTCTATTCTTTATCCAATCCGTGTGGATAGAATGTTCTTATTCTGTAAGCTATAAACTGATCTTAATATTAATCTTTGTGCCAATTGGAATGAACTTGGAGCTTTCAGTTGATTGTCACTTATAGAACATATGTCAATCCATTTACCAAATAAACTTTATGCTTTCGCCTGAATGTTTTTGATTTTGGAGAGTGGCACCTGGGGAAAGTCAAAGAGTATATAGATTGAAAAAAATCTTTATATCACAATTAAAAAGAAAATAAAAGTCTAAACAATCTAAATAATGCATAGTAAATAATGGTTTTCAACTTTTAAATGTAACATTTAAGCTTTCAAAATTATTAAACCCTTTTTCAATGGAATATATTTTTCAATAATAGTTTTTGCTTTATACTAATTTCTAACTAATTGATGATCAGACTATTAAAATCAAATATTTTGTGTAAGCTCCAATTAACCTTTATCCTGCCAACTATAGAATTAACTTTTCAATTCTTTTTAGGATATTTCTCTTTATTCGTACCTTTCGGTGCCAATATGTATAGATAACTATATGAATATACATACATATACATATCAGCATCAAAGGGTGCAGATGTGAAGAAATACCCTTTTTAGACTATGAGTTTATCATGGAGGGCATTTATATAATTTTTGAAGTTTTTGCGATATCATTTGTCTATACACAAACTTCTATTTTCCAAATTGTATTTTAGTTATATCAGGTCTCTGAGTTTTCATTCAGAAAAAAGTGATATTAACTCATGTTTAAGTCTAGTTATTTCAACTATAAGGAAAATTAAAAATAGTTTTTAAAAGAAAATCATTTTTGTTTAGTACAAATATGGAATAAAAATCGAATTTGGAATAAAATTTAAGGAACAGTGGTTATAGAAAAGTTAAATACAAAATAAATCATGTTTTTTTAATATTTAATTTAATATAGTTAAATAAACACATTTATAATAATTATTGGGTGTTGATATAAGTAAAAAATAAATGAATTACTGCATCCAAAAATAACTGTAGCCAGACTTTAGTTTAATATTTTAAAAGCAACTTTTTAGAACTGGACTTTATTATTCCCTTGTTAATTCAAAGAATATTCTTTCTTTTAGACTATTATCCTCATCTTTTATTGTTGTTTTGGCACCATATTTTAGCCAATGTTGGTCTTTGCCAGGTGATTAACTGCAACATAAGATAGGAATGCTGATTCTTTTAAACATATCCCCTGTAATAACTTCCTTCCATAGTTTTAGTCTGTTGCACCAAACACTAACCAACTACCTAAGCAGGCCAGAGGGTCAGTTGGTCAAAAAATGGTGCGACAGACAACAAATACGGAAGGCAGTGATTACTTGTACATACGGTTATAAGACTCAGCATTCTTGCCTGAGGACAACAGTCCTAAAGAAAACAATTCATAGACCATATTTTTTGTCAATTAGTTGATCATTTTCACAATTATAAAACAGAAAATCTGATGCAAAATAGGAGTTGCCAAAGATTTTTAGTTTTCAAATATTCATTGAGTTACTTTTACAAACTTTTATTGAACTATATTAAAAAGCATGATTGCTTAAATGCCTATGCCAATTTTGTTGTCAAGTTTTACTAATTACATTGAAAAATTAATTACATTTCAGTTGGTGTTGTTCAACATTGTGTTTCTACAATTAGTTTTAGCTCGTTCATTTTTAACCTATTTCAAATTAAATTTTGTTTATACTTCTATTATAGATATTTTTTTATGAAAGGATAACATCTGTTAGAAAAGATCCTTTAGGCAGTAACATTTCACTTGATTACACACTCTTTACTTTCACATTTAACCTTTGGAGGAGTCTCTTATAGGAAGGACTAAATCAAGCATAATAAAGCCACAATTCAGATGAGTCATTCTCTACTAAAGTTTAAAATTTCACCAAGTGCATTATCAATATTTTAATAACTTATTGTTTAAACATTTTTTTTTGCTTCAAATGCTGGTTAAATAAAACTTAAATGAAATTCATGTGCAGATTGAAGAGCTGGCTCTCTAATGTAAGTTTTATTATAATAAAATATGAATGTTTACTTACAAAAGAATTGTTTCTAACATACAATATGAATTGAGCTCAACTTTAAACCCTATGTTATCCTAAAACAATGTTTCTCAAAGTAGGCTATACAAGAAAAATGAAAATCCAGATTTCTATTCAATAAAGATATTGTTTAATTGAATCTTTGAGAAGAGACTTGATAATTGTGGTGGTGAAAACACCCTCCAAATGAACTCAACTACCATCCATATAAACCAGGACTCTAAACGATCCCAAGCAGGCCTCTAGTTTCGAAAGTTAATGCCACATGCTCATGCTAAAACACTCATTTCTTTCTGTTCCCTTTATGTAACCATTTGTTATCTAAATATACTTATCTTAAACTATACTGTGTTCTATCTTTGTTTTGGTTAATTCAAGCCATAATTTAATAGTTTTCAGACAATTATAACCCCCAAAATTCTGAGTTCTTTAACTAACAGTTGGAGAAGACCAGAGTTCATATCCATCATGTAAATATTATGTCTATATTATGTCTATAAAAATTGAGATATCAAAAGTCTGAAAATACTGTATTTACAAGAGTTATTTATTTCTTTGAAATTAAATTAAAAGAATGAAGATTTGTATTAAAAAAACTGACATCATTTTTATTGCTTGATTCAAATTAAAATGATGTAACATTGTTTAATGTTATTCCAAGTATTACATTTAGCATTCTTTTATAAACCTTGATTTTACGAATGTACAATTTCATAGCAGGGACAGACTGAGAGTGCTATGGGCTCTCAGGTAGAAAATACAATAGGAACCCTCCTCTATTTTTTACAGTCAAATGCTACATGAAGAAGATGTACTGCAGGATATCTATGCATACTGGCTTAATTATGTCTGGTAGTCAGCTAGGGTGTTTTGATGTGCAAGCAAAGTGGATTGACCCGAGTCAAAATGCATCTTTCAGAGTGTATAACAAAGACATTCTTTATAAATTTATTGGCCTTCAGGCAGGCCTTTTTATGTAGTGCTGACCCTGGTCCAATTCACCAATGGCTTAGTACAACTTTGGTTTATAGATACTTAAGATATATATTTAATAGAAAAATGGAAATATTTCTTAACATTTCTTAATATTTTATCAGTAAAAGTTTATAATATAAAAAAGCCCTTTCTGACAACAGAAATATATTTTTTAATTATTATTTTCATTTATGATAATAATAGTAATTTCTAAAGTATATGAATCCACTCAATTAATGATAATAATATCATCTTCAGCTTGATATATTAGATATGAAGATGTTAGGTCTGAAGACCTATCAGCTGTTCCTCTTATTGCATTGTATGAAATCATTATGATGACCGTTTTTACCTAGATATATTAGGTCTGAAAACTTCATATTCTTCATATTCTATCATTTGAATGTATTTGCTTTATAAAAAGAATAAACAGTAGTGTAAGAGTCTTTTTAAAGGAAAATTGAAATGAAATTGAACTATGGAATCTATTTCACAAATAGTGATTGTTCTATCCAATATATTTACCATTAAAAAGGTTTATTATCCATCATAAGGACATGGGATATCATACTTGTTTTTAATGTAGCATATAAAATCTGGATACCTATTAGGTCTGTCATTTCTTTTATTTCATGACATGAATTCTTAAATACTTTCCATATGACATAAAAAGAGTTTTAGAATATTTTATTGTAGTTAATGTTTAGTCATGTCTTAATAGTGTCACTGTTCTTAATACTAAAGTTAGATTTAAAATTGATAATAATTCCTATATTTCAATAAGAAAAAGATAGGTTGAATTTGTTTGTTTGTTATTTAGCATATCAACCCTTTTTAGGCCTTTTAATGCTGAGTACAATCATTTTTTGATAAACATTCTTTTTGCCCACACATAGTTATTTGAACAACACATTATGCAATATTTATCCAATAGCTGGTGGGAATGTAGGGATTCATACTTTTTCCAAGGGTATTAATCAAATTGTGAGTGTAAATGGACAAATTCACATATTATCTGACTGTCTATCCACTGACCCAAATTGACTTCCATTTTAATTGAGTGACAATACTTTTATTTTAGCAAATAATTATAGTTGAACCATAAAAGAATCAAGAACCCTTTTTTAAAATGACTATTCATATTCTTTCTACATATTCATTTATTTCACTAAATAATTTTACCTTTTTAAAAATTACTTTCATGATTCTTTATTCTTTAAGTTAACAACGCAACCCTAAAGGCTTGTGTGAATCTATTTACAATCACAGTTGTGTATATCTACACCATTTTATGCAGCAAAGATGGAACATTGGTAAAAGCTTGAACTCTGGAATTGTTTTACCCAAGTTCAAAAGCCATTACATCCACTTTCTACTGCCTCGAGCAAATGAGGCTCGTTAACTCTGGAGAGTTACTCCTCTAGGTGTTAGGATAACACACATTCCTATAACATTAGTGGATCAAACCAGTCAACTCATTAAGAGTTTCTCATCTTGGTGAAGGGTAACATTGGTTACAAAAGCCCAGGTATATACTGAGCACATACAACTGGTCTTGTGTCTAAACTTGGGTTGATGCTCAACCAAGTAATTTGTTTTTAACTGATGACCTTTCATTTCTCATTAACTTAGAGAGATAAAAAATGTTTATATCCTTTGACTAGATAAATTACATTATCATTATCCTTCAGATTATTGCCTAATTAACTTAATTCAGTTTTATGTTATAAATCTTTTCTTTTTCTTTTTTCTTTTTTTGAAACTATTTCATTAAATGACAATTAAGAACAGGACCTTGCAAATAACTTCTAAAATAATACCATCTCAGGTTAACTGATTATAGGTTAACTTTTTTGTGATAAAAGTAGAACTAGACATTTATACTCTTTCCATCTTTAAAAATGCCTCAACATATTGCTAATTGACTGAAAAATAAATGTTGTACTTTTTGTATTCTTTTTATTAATTCTTAAATATTTTTTCATGTCTAAAAGAATAAAAAATGTTTAAAGCATAGAAAGGTTTAAAAAATTGTGAAAATTTTTTTGAAATTTTTAACTATTCTTTTAAAAAAAAACAATTTAAAAAATAAAATATTAATACAAAATCAATTCAAATATTTTTAGAAAATATAATATTTAATAAGTTCTTTCTTTTTACTTTAAACAATTTATTTGCTGTGTAAAATTTTAAGAATGTAAATAAAATTTTGAATATAATGATGAAGAGATATTGAATTATTTTTCCGCCAAAAAGTACCAAAGCCCGAGCAGTATGATAGTATACCAAATATTCTCTTTTCTATATTTTAATGGTGCTAACAGGAAAGATCAATTCCAAATGGTTACATTCAGAAGAAAATTTTATAAAAATATTTACCTTTAGGTTATCTAATCTATATTTCAATGAAAATACTTAATTTATTTTTATAATTGTTAATTAATGATACTAAATAATTGAAATAATCAATTTTATCATTTATATTGTTTTAATTGTTACTACAGTGTTTCATTTAGTTGTTCATAGAACTTGATGTCACAATTCAATCCTAAAATGAGCCATTAAAATTTAATAAAGTCACATAGTTTTATTTTTCTTATGATATGATAGCAATTAAAGAAAAATAAGATTTATATGTTTAAAAAAATTATTACTGGTTTCAACAAATAAATTAAAATAAAGAAAATAAGAGTTCCAAGTTTTTGCCTGTAAATTTATAAGAAAATAATTCAGTGATTAACTTAGATTTTTAAAATGATTATTTTATAAAAATCACTTGTACAATCAATTTCTTTGAAAAAATATCTTAGTATTAGATATAACATTTACAAATAAAAGAAAAATGTTCTAATCTTAAAAAAAAACTTTTTTAGAAAAATAGAAAAATTAAAATTATTACATTAAATTAGTTTAAAAATGATTCATTAAAATATTTAGGAAGGTAATCATTTAAGAGTTGTTGAATAAACTATTTTGAAATACATTTTATTTCAATAATCAAACTCATAAATTATTTACTGGTTGTTTATATGAATTTTTGAGATAATATAATTAACATTATCTAGATTATTCATAATTTTATTCTAATCTTTATTATAATCTATGAATATCTGAGATGAAGCCTTGTGATTTGTATTTTTAGTTTTTTTTTTACTTTAATTCTCATCTCAATTGTTTTATATATGTTTATATATACCTGAATTTTTGCTCAGTTTATTTTTTTTGTATTTTTAACAATGCTGACGAGAAGAAAAGTCAAAATATTCTGAATAATTAAATTAGTAGTCTATATTTTCTAACTTATGCTTTAGTAATAGTTTACTTTTTAAGTAATTTGTTTAGAAATCAATATTTCTATTTTTATGTTGTAGACTTGTAGTCAAGGTGCAGCAATAAATTACGCTAAATGGGGTAAATTGGGAATGTTTTTTGGAGAGGTTTTAATTTCTTAGTATGCCATTCTTATGCCAGAAAAAATATTATCATTTTTCATTATGTGCCATTCTTATACCAGAAAGAATAACATTATTTTTCATTATGTGCCATTCTTATACCAGAAATAATAACATTATTTTTCATTATGTGCCATTCTTATACCAGAAAGAATAACATTATTTTTCATTATGCTCCATTATTATACCAGAAAGGATAACATTATTTTCATTGTGTTCCATTCTAATGCCAGAAGGTATAAACAATTTTCCCCCCAATATTGGATTGAATAAAATTTTATTTTGTTATTGTATGATTTTAAAATACATGATGGTCAATAGTTTTGCTTGTGCGCTATGTAATTCTAAAAAAATGCTTAGTAAATTAGTTTGTCCCACAGAGTACTTCCATACTTCATTTTACTACAAATTCTATTGAGGTAACACTCCAAAAAGTTACCTGAACCCTGTTCTAGAACCTCTTCCAAAACATTTTTCATTTTCAGACTTTTACTGTGGATAATTTTGTTCACAGATCTTAGTGATATTAAGAGGATAGTAGGTTGAATGGCTCATAAATAGAGGATGTATGTTTTCTGTGGGACTACAAGGTATTGCTCTATATCTGCAACCTTGGTGCTGAGGGTGCAGATATAGAGCATTACCAAAAAATATTTCCAAATAATTTTTTTTCTAGTATTAAGATAAATATTTTAGACAATGGCTATAGAGCTAAACATGCTCAAGAAATAGCCACATGTATATTGTATATATTCATACACACACAGATAGATGCTCACACACCCACTCATATATTCATATATAGTTATGGTTCTGAAGAATGAGTGGGTAAACCTGAAATAGCCTTTTAACATAACAATGGATTCTGAATCCATTAAAAAAATGCTTTACAAATTAAGTATTATTAATTGAATGAGAAACTTAAGAAACT
This sequence comes from Idiosepius hallami, assembly GCA_034780655.1. Taxonomy (NCBI): domain Eukaryota; kingdom Metazoa; phylum Mollusca; class Cephalopoda; family Idiosepiidae; genus Idiosepius; species Idiosepius hallami. The sequence continues at coordinate 11,913 of JAUZSX010167140.1, forward strand.
ATCACAAAAAAATATAAATTAATTTTAACTCATAACATTATAAATTAGTATCTCCAAGCTATTCCATTTTATGTACTAATCTATTTGTATTTGTGGGTTGTTGTCTTCTTCCATATTTGTTGTTTCACTATGTTTTGGCCAACTTATGCCCTGGCCTTCATCAGGTGATTAGCAGCGACACTGGATAGGAACTCAGAGTCTTGTAATTGTATACCCAGCAACCTCTGCCATCTATAGTTGTTATCTATCACACCATGTTTTGACCAACTAAACCAATGGCCTGCTTGGGCCAGAATTAAAACTGCTATCTTCATACAATGCTCTCTTTGAAGATGAGAATAACAGTCCACAAATAAATTGATGCAGAGATTAAAAAGCTTCGTCTCAAAGGATTCCAAAATAAAAACTATTCCATTTTACATAACATGAGAAACTTGATGTGAATTTTGTTGGGATATTTCTGTTATGAATTTGCATTTGAAATGCCCAGATAAATTTTTCTCATTATTATCATGTGATATTAAATGAATCAGCCTAAAAATGCTGATACATTGATTAAAATACATCTAGAACTATTTTATAATAAATGTACATGTTCATTTTTACTGCAAAATTTATTTGCATGTTTATATGAAGTTTTCTCACCGTTTTTTAAGTAAGTAGATATTTTCTAGGTACGTGTCCAGATATTATCTACAATAACTTATTCCTTTTAAATCCATTGAGCTGTATGATTTTAACATTAGGGCATCAGAATATGTCTGCACGAGACAGTAATCAATATAGTAATTAGAATTGTCTAAACATGTTTCATCATGTGCAAAACAATCTTTTATGGTTTATACTATTTTTATTGTTTGTTCATTTGTGTTTTATGGCATATCAACCTTTTTAGGTCATTTAATGCCAAGAACAATCATTTTTGATAAACATTCTTTTTGTCCACACATTTTTTTAAAAAAATCATATGTGCATTATTTAACCCATAACTAGTGGGAAAGTAGAGATTTATTCCTTTCCAAAGATATTAGTCCAAATGTGAATGCAAACAGAATGACTGGGATTCAAGCTTGCATATTATGATTTCAAAGTATAAACTGCCTATCCACTACCTCAAGTTGACTTCCCATACTGATTTATCCCCTGTATTTTTTTTCAAAAGAAATAGTTTCTCATAATTTCTAATCCTCCTCACAGATATAAGAAAAACTGAGTAGCTATCAATCTATGAATAAAAAACAAACAAAAAAGAAATGGTTGTTAATTACTGGGATTACATTTCCAAGACTTGATATTCCTACCCTGTCATGGTAAATACGACTGAAGAAGGCCAGGGGGTTAGTTGTCACAAATGTGGTGAAACAACTACTATAGAGATGACAACAGTTCACAAAATAGATTTCCCCTAAAAACTGGCTTCAAAATAATTTTAGAAATGTATAATTGCAATTTATTTTTAATTACTTTTTGAAATAATTAACTTTATTATGATCAAGTTAACATTTACTATGATTTAAAGAGGGAGAAACTATCCATTTATCAATGTTTATAATAAGTAGCACCTTGGGATTTTATTGTTTATTACTCCGAGAATGACTTTAGAGCCATATTTTAGAACAACAGTTCCCTCAGGTATGGCAGGTAAATGAGAAAGGGTCACAGACAGAAGTAAGAATTGCATCAAAGCAAGTTGAATGCTGCCAGATGACATCATTCCTGGTAACTATCTTCTACAAATTATGGACAATACCTGCCTATTTCATGTCATGGTTACAAATAAGTCTGACCTACAAGCACTGTAATTCACCAGAAACAGAAACATGATTAAGACATTTTATTCTGCTCTGATATTTACATTTGCATGAACAAAATATTAGCTCTCACTCTCTATAAATACATATGTGAATCCAGTAAAGTCAGTATTACATTTTTAAGTTTAGTATATTTAGGCCAAATATCATTATTCAGGCATACTTAAGTTTTTTTAAAATATTTTTAATACAATTTTTTTTTTGGTTTCTAACAAAAAACTTAAATGCAGGGTTTAGTTAATATAACATTTTTTCTGTTATTATATTAGATGCTTATTGAAAAAATTCAATAAAAGAGAATGTATCTGTGACTTTTTAAAAAATTATTTTTATAGGATGAATTTTAGCATAAGTTAGGTAACTCTTTAAGAAATATTGAATATTTTCTTTTATGTTATCAATTGATTTTTGAGTTTGTGGGAATTGAATTTAGACTTCAGGTTTTACTGAATATATATATAATATATATTATATATAATATATATATTATATATATAATATATATTATATAGTATTTGGTATTTTGGTACATGTTGACTTATCTTTATTTATGTTAGATATTGTTTTGGGTGGTCGTAGCTGTGTGACAGCCACACACATTTACTTTTAAGCTACCTGCTTTTTAGAGTTTTTCATAGAATTGCAAAATGAACTATTTTTTTTCAACCCAGCAATGATAGATTGTTCTTATTCCTGGAACTACAACAAATTATTACTTAAAATATATAACTATTATAAGTTATTTCTTAATGCATTCAGGGTTAAATCTGTATTATTGTTACTCAGAACCTTTAAAACACCATTAATGATTGTGTTTAGCTGGAATATTCCCATGTTTGACAAGTGAAGATTGAAAAATACATCTGCCAAATGTTTATGAAGATAGAAATAAAATTCTAAATAATTTTTATAGTATCAATTATTTAATCTCAAATCAGAAATTCAGATGAATAAACTTTTTGTACATAATAATGAAAAAAAATAAATTGGATGTTCTCTAAGATACAAATTATCAAGCCTCCTGTTAGAAATTTAAACAACATATTTTAATTATCCTTTTAGCTTATATATATGTATAATGTTCATATCTCTTCTATTTCATTTCATTTCATCATATTGTGGATTTTTGTTATATAATTTCCTTGGCTGTAGGTATTTTAATATAACTAATATTTTCCTTCAAATATATCTAATTTTTAAGTCAGAAAATGCTAACTATTTCACATTATGAGGAACTTCAAAAATGAATGAAGTCAATAGGGGAAAATCTTTGAATTTTGTAAAAAAGGAAAAATCAGAAAAAAAAAGAAAGTATTAAAATAAGAGGTGTTTAAATTTATGAGCTGCATTATCTATATATTAAAATGTTTAGTTACTCTGACCATTAGCATCATAATTTCACTTAGAATGAAAATGGAATATTTCAAAAGCCCAATATACAATTGTTTAAGATCATCAGAAAAAAGTTGGATATTGCTTATTTGAGAAAAAGCTAATGATGTTTTAATTGGACAAAAACTTGTTACCATAAAATAAAAAATACGACAGTTTTACCTTCTCTTTTTCAATGTGTGTTTTTTTGGGTGAGAAAATAGAAATATAAAAATCATTAATTTTTCCACTGTTAACACCCAGAGAGTTTGTTGAGTTAATTTTAGTCTATTGAGACCGTTTTTTCCTTCCTTCTTTCTTTCTTCTTCCTTTAGTTGTTTATGCCTCTTCAAATTTGAAAAAAAGTTTAAATACTAGAAGAGTCCACTGTCAACCAATGAGAGAACTGAATGCAAATAACATTTGCCTTAAGAATAAACCGCCATAATTGCCATTGCTAGTGAAGCTCTGTTAAAACTCACGTGGATTTTTATTCACAAATTTGGACATTAATATTCTTTGGATAATTGCTAATTTTGGATTAATACTAGGGCTAGTAATATCTTGGATTTCTCTTACTCTTACCAGGACTAATAATGTCTTGGGTTTATTTCATTTTTACCAGGACTAATAGTAATAATGAATTCAACAGAATTATTTCAAGTTATTTAGACAAACCAATTTAAATGTTAAAGACATAAATGAGGCCCAACCATTTTTGTGAATCTGAGAATTTTCTTTACTTGTCCAGCTAGTTTAAATTATTATTTACCTATCTAAAGTATTAGATAATTATTCATCTTTTTTAATTGTTCATAATAAATAAATGCATTTTAGGCCTCAATAATAATTAATCTTCAATTTTTTTTCTGACATCCTAATTCATTACACTACCTGAAATGTTTTAAATCTATTAGATAAAAATCAGATTGCCGTGGTTATATGCAACTCTATGTCCTGTGACTCTTCAAGAAAATAAACCACAATAAAAGCATCCTGTTTTTACATAGAGCTCTTCAGAAAATGAAACCGCAATAGTTATTTTCCAAAATAAATTATTCTGTTCATTGAAATATGATATTTGCATATGTATAGAACTGCCTCAGTCTTCCTTGGTTATCTCAGAAAAAGTTTTAGAAATGAATTTATAAAAAAAAATAAATAGGAATTAATTAAGTAATTAATTAATTAATTAAGAAAGAATTAACTGCTTTTCTATAATAGGCTTTCTTAATTACCTTTGTGGCAAGTCCCTGTGCCAAACCAGGCAAAACTTCTAATTATTTTATGAAATATTAGATAATTGAAATATAAATCATTTTGCAAATTTTGTAAACTATAAGCCTTTTTATGAGTATCCTTTTTTTTTTACTAAGTTCAAGTAAAAATGAAAAACAAAACTTTGATATGTACAAAAGAACAAAAAAAAAATCAACTCTTCATCTGCAAGTTTGTTATAGATGTTTTGGTGAACAAAGTTCTTTAGATTGATTTATCTTACTTGAAATACAATAAATTGTAGTTTGTTTTTTTTCATCGATTCTTCTATTCAGAATTCTTTAGTAGAGAACGACCCATGGATATACATTTATATATATATACATATATATATATGTATATACATACATATATATATATATATATATATATATATATA
>JAUZSX010167251.1:0-16750 GCA_034780655.1 Idiosepius hallami
ATATATATATATATGTGTGATATATATATATATATATATATATATATATATATATATATATATATATATGTGTGTGAGATACATATATTTATTGGGTCCTGTACCATTGTCCGTGGTAAAAAAAGGCAGGACCTCAGTAAAATGAATTCAGTTGTATTAAAATCTAATAGTAGTATTAATGAAATAATTAAAAATGTGCAGCAATATTCATTCCCTTTGGACTCCAAAAAAGCTGAATGGATTTTTTTTTAATTTACACAAATATACCTTATGAATGTAAGTTTTTAGCAAGGTGTTGTCTTTTACTCCTGATAGTTATAAAAAAATCAATAATCACATAAATCAGCTTCTAGAAAGAAAGCGTGGCTACCTTTAAGAGTAAAACCATAAAAGTTGCCATTATCAATGCATAAGTGTTGCAGCCAGTCGTAAGAGCATTTGTATTACACCATGTGGTCTGCAGGTGCAAATCCCACAGGGGGTTTGAAATAGTAACATCATAGGGTGCCAATGATCAGATTCAATAAGATCGAAACAGCTGTCTGTTATGTTATAACTTATGCAAGATTTTGCATTGATTCATATTATAGTTTGATTTAAATACATATATATTTTTGGCCATAACAAAAAAATTCTGAATTGCACAGCAATGCAAATCTATTCAATAACTTTATTGGTTTGTCTTCGAAACTACTGAGAATTTTGAACAAATATTTCTCAGTCCATGTTTGAATAACGGGATATATATTGGCATAAATTCAAACTTCAGAATAGTATTTAAGATAATTTTTATATAGAAGATTTTTTTATCTCTCCTTTATTAATTCATCAACAAGCCATTATATTTCTATATCTACAAACATATACATAATGTGGATTTATATGAGTATACTTCTACTTCAGATCACACAAAAATGTGAAATTCTTGTTTGGCAATAGTCCAAAACTACGAGAGATTTTTTTATATATGTTCAAAGCTTCTTAAGAGTCAAAAAAATAAGTTGATTGAAGTGTTTGATCAAAAAATAAAAAAATAGATCCTGAAGTGCAAAATAAGTTTTCTAATGGCATTTTGCTTATGAGCTTTGGTATATACCAGCAATCCTAGTAATTAATTGCACTCCATCAAAACCTCGTCTGATAGCAAATTCCAACGGATTCAATTATATGCTCAAGAAAATATGGAAGAAAATTATTTAGTGCTAAGATAGTTTGAAGATAAATATATAAAGAAAAAAACTAGACTAGATTGATTCATCAAAACAAAAAAATTTCATGTGAAATAAATCTTGAGACTAGAGATAATGTGCTGTGAGGAACAAGATTGGTTTAATTTGTCTTTCATTTTGAAGACCAAACATTAATATATTCTGTTTCGTTGAAAAACAAAGCAATGCTAAATAAAGTTCAACATTTGGAAAATTATTTTAAAGACTTTGCATTCGATTTTCAGAAAGTAATAATAATGATGATAATTCTAATGAGTTTGATTTCAATAAACAGATATTAAATAAAGATTTGCTTGTCTAAAAACAAAAAACAAAATTCTATTTGTCTGTTTACTCAAATTATAATTATCATTATTTAATTTGTTACAGTCTTTTCTTTAAAGATAATTAGTAGTAGTGGTTAAGAATTTTATAAAACTAACAAGTAAATGTCATCTTTTCATTTTAACTAAGTATTTAGTATGTCCAAAATTCTCTTTAACTAATTTTTACAGAAAACTTCATAAAAACCTCATTGCATACTAGGTTATGAGTGAGTGAGTGAGTGAATAACAGACAGAAAAATTTGTAACTTCTTTAAAAACAAAAATATTTTACGGATCTAATCAACACACAATAAGAAACTGAGACTATATACATATATGCGCATGTCCGTACAAACACACAAATCCTTTTTTTTTCTCTAGAATGTTTTCTTTAGATAAAATTGATTTTAATTGATTTGGGATTTATTATTTATTAAAAAAAAGTGTCCATCAAAGCATTTGACTTAATTAATAAAAGAGAGATAATGATAGTTTTTAATTTGATATTTTTATACAAAATACAAGATGGCTATATTTGAACCTGACTACATTCCTAATTGAGTTAGAAATGAACTAAAACAAATGATCACAATCCTGGGAATAAAAATCAGCTGCTATAACATACGCTATTATTGCTACTACTGCAAACCCCGATGAGAAGTAAACAACAAACAAAACAAAGAAAACAGTGTCTTAAGAATAAAATTTATAAAGTTTATATTTTCTAAGTTAGCATCTAAGAATTCTTTTTAAAACGATACAAAATTAAGTTGGATTTAAAAGTATTCTATTAAAACAATTACATTCAACACCATTTCTTGCCTAAATACAGTGAATAAACATTTTGAATCCTTTTTCCCCCAACAATGGAATTATTTAAACTCAACAATAAATTTCAAAAGGTATTGTTCATGCAGAAAGGATGTTTGAAAAAAGTTCAATTTTTGCATAAAGAGCTAAGTAGCTGCATGCAAATAGGAGAAAATTATTTGAACTATAGCATAGAATGTTGTGAATTTACTTAGAGAAACATTTTTATTTTCATTCTCTTTTTTAATGTTTTTTCTTGTCAAAAAAATAATTGTCTTTTGTAGATCTAAATATTTTTTGTTAATACTAAGTTCTGTAAATGTAACACTCTGAAGCTAGTAGTATATCAATAAGTTGATACATAAGTTGAAATAAATTTATAACTGTTAAAGTATAAGTATTGCAATGAATTTAAAAATTCATTCCTTCTCCAAACAAATTATCATTAAAATCATATGAAGTTTTTGTTATTTCATCTATTTTATGCACAATAATCATTTTTAAAAAAATCTAAGATGGTGTCCCAAGCTAAGCTTGCATTGAGTCTATGATTGTGTGTTTATTAAAACACACCATGATAGACTTGATATTCATTTAGGTAGTAGCTGCTCAGTTTTTATACAAAGCTCTAAGCAATGGTTCCATTTCAAATGCCAATTTGGTACTCAGCTGGTTAATTATAAAGAATATTTTGAATAATTTGATTGGAATAAACTAATGTTCAGTAAAACAAAACACTTTATAAGCAGATTAGTTGATAAAAAAAATTAATTAATTAAAGAATAAATAAAAAGGTTGGAGAAACCCCACAAAAGATTTTATTTAAAAAATCAGTTATAAATAGAATAATTTTTTATAAAAAAAAATGGATGTGTCAGAAAAAAAAATAATTTTTAAAATTAACATCATTTATTAGCAAATACAAAAAGTAACACTATCAAAACAAAATTGTATAAATTTCAAGCAAGTGTTATTATTTTTGTGAGGTTTATTCAAATATCAATCTGTGTTATGTTTTTTTTATCTGTAAGTCTGATTTATGATCACATATCATTTTAGAAAGTGAAATTAATTTTTTTTTTGGAGAAAATTAAGGATTCCACATAGTTAAACTTGAATAAAGTTTAAGTAGGGGAGAGAGCAAGATCAGAGCAAAAATATTTTAGGAGTGCAGGAATAAGAAAAGGTTGGGACTAAATGATATAAATAATATTTATGACATATTTGAAAAAGAATTAAACTACTAGAAGAATGTATGATATAGGAATAATTAAAAACTTAATGAAATACCTGTGTCTAAAAAGATTTTATTTTCCAATTAATTTGGATGCTATTTACTGAAAAAGATCACTACTTACTGAAGTAACACTTGCCAATTCCATTTAACTTACCTAAAAAGAAAAAAAAAACCTTTTAATGCAACTAAAAATTTTTGTTTGTTTGATTTAAAAGAGAAAAGAGGCATGTATTTCACACAAACTACCAAATACTTCAGTAAAAATTATACATTTGTTATACTTATTTCGAAAATGAGACTTTTTTGTAGCTATGAAACACATAACCTATAATAGTATCTGTTAGCCAGACTTTATAAACAGTGAGCATCAGTACAAGAGCAATTATGATTTTTTTTTAAAGATGAGCCAAAGCAACTAGTATTCTGCCTCTTTCATTAAAATACCAAGAACAATTATGATCAACAAAGATGTATTTCTAGTTACCAACAGGATAATGTAAAAAAAAGTGGCAATTTATATTTAGAGAAGCAGGACTTGAAAGAGAACGGGCTTAATTCAAGTTAATAACAAAAAAAAAATGGTTGTTTCAAATGAATTTAAAAGAAATATAATTAATGAAAAAACAGAGTTTAGAAAAATCCGGCTTTAAAGTTAATCCATCTTTTTAAACATTTGAACCATAGTAGAATTTGTTTATCTAATAATTAATAATGATCTTTATTACTTAGAGATTCTCTTTTAAAGTCAACTGAAAAGAAATAAATGTCAATTGTTTTTGTTCATAGAAAAATAAAATTGATTTAAAACATTAACATGATTTTGATGATTTGAGATTAAAGGCTCTAGATCTCTTTAATGAATCAGTGAGAATGAAAAGGAAAGAAAGAAAAAAAAAGAGATTAAATGAGCATATGTTCAATGAGAGTTTACAAAAAAGCAATGAGTTCTAAAAGATTCATTATACATATTAGAAATGAATAAACAGATGGGAATTTATGGTAATCAGCATATGAAAATTATTTTATCTTTTTAAATTTTTGAATTGCTTTCATATAAACAAAAGATATAAAAAAAGAAACTTTTTTTAAAAAGGTATAGCATTGGATGAAGATTCTACATATAAAATAATAGATTAAGTCCTTTTATGAAATACTCAATCAAGTGTTTGTTGGAAAAAAATGGTCAATACTTGAACAAATGGCTTTCAAAAGATTTCATAAATGATCTACCATAAAACACAGCCTTTTATATTTAAATATTTGATAAAACAAGAGACAAAACAAAAAAGTTTATTTTTTAACATTTAGGAGAAATCCATTCCAAATAAAATGATAAAATTTAGATTTTATCTTTTTATAAAAATAGTTTAAAATAGTGGAAACTTAATATTTATTAAAAAGTTATGATTCTACAGTACTTTTGTTTGGGATGCATTTCTCATAAATGTTCAAATATAAACTTTTTTTGTTGTCCAAAAACTTGTTTGACCTTACAGTGTAATTTCTCTAAAAATCCTGTTTTTGTTTGATAATTCTTTGAGAAAGAATTATTGAGTTATAATGAAATGAGTTTGATGAAAGTAAATTTATTATTGATGAAATGTAAAGGCTTAAAAACTTGAAAGAAATAAAGAATAGATAAATCTAACTGGAATTATAAGATTTTTTTTTTAAAAGATTGGTTCTCAACATCCAGGCATAAGAGTATAATTACTTTGCTTTTTCTATAGAATTAAGAATCAATATCTTTTTTTTCTTTAGAAAAACAAGAGTAAAGAATCAGGGTAAACACAATTCTTCCGTGCCCAGCCATTAAAAAGGAAACAGAATGACAAAAATAAGAATAAGCAAATTTGTTTCTATCGAGAGAATTTTGAAGAGATTTTCTCACTTGTATTATTCAAGAATTTTTTGTCTAACAAACACGCTTGTTTCTCTTCTAATCAAAAACACCCTTATTTTATTCTGCAACCCACTTTTTTATGCTCTATTCAAATACAACCCACAAATTAAAGTCTTTTCATTTTTCCTGAAATCAAATTTAAATAATCAGTTCCAGTGCTTTAGCTTTTATACATAAAAATATAAGGTAAGTGCCACTTCTTTACTGATAAAAAGGCTAAATGACATGGCCGCCTGTCAGTGAGTATTTTGCATGTGGTTCCAAAGCTACCATTTGTTTACTTTTTTGGATACAAGATAGGAGAAACACTTCCTGCGCCAAGACTTTAGTGAAAATAAGGCCCTGATCTAAACAAACATATTCTGCAACAAATAGTGTTTGTAGTTGAGGCCTAAATTTTCTGCAAAATGCACACTTTAGGTCAGCATTTGCATTTTATCAAAGAAAATGAAAAAATAAAAGAAACCCACTTGAAAAAGAATAATAACAATATTTCTTGAATTTTTTAATTAATTAGGTTTTTTTTTTGTTTTGTTTTGTTTGTTTGTTTTTTCAGAAAAGCAAACACAAATGCCAAAAGTATAGTTATGACAAATCAGTCAGGAAAATTGGTATAAAGACATATATTGAATATTTTAAATTGTAAAATAATTGATAGAATCAAATTAAGATATTTTTTGTGCAAGTATAAAATTGACTGAACTACGCTGAATTAAATTATTAGGGATAAAATGTTAAATGATTTCTTTTTATTTATTAAAATTAAATAATTTATAGAGTTTAATGTGTTATAAAATTGATATGTCATAAATCATAATAATGAAGTGTTTTGTATCCAGCAGAAAATGAGCCAAACTAAATAAGATTTACAACCCAGAAAGATCAGTAAAATTATTTAATCGTGGAACACCTAAGAGCATTATCATTGGATGAAATCAATTTGAATAAAAGTTGTTTTTTTTACTATGAGTATAGAGAGACCATGTCTTTTTGAATTCTACAAATGATGTAAGTGATGTATAAGTGAAATAAATTAATGGCAAAAATGGAAATGGAATTTAGAAACAGATACATTTCTTAAAGTGTTGGGATACAAAAGTAGTCAAACTTCTTACACACATATACACATGGTTGTTTTGGTATTTATAAAGTGCACTTTTTTTCTGTTATTTGATTGTAGCCATATTTTGGATTGTTGATAATGCCAGTGTAATTGGTCAATTTAATGAAAGTGCTGATCATAGTGTAGCCTAAATTGATACAAATTTAATATTGATCTTTCATTTAGTGAATTTGATATTGAAAACAATGCCATTTTTCTAGAGATTCCATATAACTTTGGATTTTTTAAAGTGTGTTAGAAGCTATATTATTTGAATTGTTTTTTTCTTTGATTTTAAATGTTTTGCTGAGTAAAATTGAGAAAATGTTTGTTTTTTATGTTTTTGTTATCTCAGATTCTAGGTTTTTGGGTAATTATCTTTACGCTATATTAAAAGGAAGTATCTACCTGATAATTTATTGTGTGTATAAGATTGCAACCTCAACATAAGATATTTAAAAAAAGAAGAGGAAATAGCTGAATTCCAATTGTTATTTTTTTATTTATTTATTTATTATCACTATCTGAAAACACTTATTTGAAAAAGGTTATATATATATATATGCAAAAGTGCAGTAACACAAAAACATTTATATAACTGATCTTTAATGAATACTCAGCACTACTTTGAAATTATTGTAAAAGCTAACCTGACACTTAATCATAGTAACAACTAAAATTCTGTTTGTGCTTTTAATTTTTATTTTTTGTAAATATGCAAACAAAAAAAAAACATTTAAAGATTTGAAAGAAGTAGGAACTATACTAAGAAAAATTCCTTCTAGCTAGTTAACAAAAATTACTAAGAAAGTGAAACCTAGCTTTTTTTTTACTAGCCCCAACTGACAAAGTTATTGACAATCATTCAGGATGAGACTAAAAGGCACATGTCAAGAGGTGAATCATTCTATATAACAGACATTCAGAAAATAACACTTGAAAGAAACTGATGTTGTAATATATATTGTAATGTGAACGTGAATGACATATGGAAGAGTAAACAGCTTAAAAAAGGTGAGCCTCTGTTATCTATAAGATGACAGCAGTCAACAAAAAAAGAGAAATATCTCAACTAAAGGAAGTCCAAAGACCAGCTGAGTAAAATCCAGCACCCTCCATACAAAAAGGAAAACCAGTCATTTTTTTTATAAATTCTTTTTATATCTTGATTGTAAAAACTGTTTTCACAATGCCATTTGACCTTCTTTTCCAATAAAAAGTATCATTATTCCTTTGATAAGTCTTTGACAAAAAAAGTGGAAAAAAATATATTTAGTGTTAAGAGAACATACAAGGTTTAATTTGTTATGAAAGAAATTATGCAAATGTACTAATATTTAATAGTATAAAAATAGATTACAAATTTTAAAAAGTATACTAAGTTGATTAAATTGTTATGAAATTATTTAAACAAGAACTTAAGGAGATGAGTGAGAGCAAAATTAAATTAAAATTGATGAAAGATAAAAATAAATCATTGTTTTTTTCTAATTTGAATTATACACTCATTAATTAAGAAATACTTAAGTTATAGCGATTCAAAGACTTTAATAGAATCTTTAGGATAAAATGTAAACCGCAAATCTCAAAATTATATAATGTCTGAACAAAACATTCAATGGTGATTGATATGAGTATAAACCTTATGTTGTAATTCTGAGTCATATATTTCAAATAAATTAACCATAAATTGATGGGGAAATTATTTTTTCTTTAATTTTAGAAATCATCACAAATTATGAATCTAAAAATTGATCTGGACTACCTATAAGATTGAATTTGAACTGCTTTAGTCCATTAAAAGAAGTTAGTTTTTAAGATCTCATCAATAGTTTTTCAGATTAAAAAATGATATAAATATTTTGTTGGAAATTTAAAAAATATCTGAAACTGGAAAAAGATAATGTCTTCGATAAAAATACAAAACCAACCAATTAAATGAAAATGGACAAAAAATTGCTTACCTTTCATCCAATATGAAAAAAATGCAAACAAAAATGGCAAATGAATTTAGATAATTCTTTACAAAGCACAAGACAACCCTCTTTGATTGATTTCACATTCAACTAATACGGAGTAAAATATTTTCTTTTAATTGATCTTGTTAGCCTTCTTAGTTATTTTTTCTATCTTGATATGACTAAATATTAAAACAAAGGTCTTCCATAAATAAACACTGGCCTTGTTTCCATTTTGCTACTTGGTGAGAAGTTGAAATAAAATTATTTTATTGTGAACAGACTTCCATGTGAACTGTCCACTTTTGGAAAAAACAAAAATAAAATAAACAACAAATGATTACCAATTGTACAGGTTATTTGCCTTTCAACATTGTAATTCTTTTTACAAAATGAAAAATAATGAATAATTATTTAAAGAGTTGAGAAAATATATAATTTTAAGTACAAGGTTGGTTTTAAAGTGTCAATAGGCCAAGTAAATTTTATTAGTCCTTAAGTCTAGAACCATCAAATGAGAAACTATATTGGGCTTAAGCATCATGTAAGAGTGTTGTAGAGAAAAATTAATTGAAGGACAACATGAGTGTTCCATGCTTATGGTTATTGCTTCCAGGCCCAGAAAGGTAATCAATACAAAGCTAAAATGAATTGCATTTATAAAAAAAAATTAGTGCATTAATAATTTTAAATTCCCCCAAAGTTACTGGCTGTTAATGTCTTTTGAATTAAACAAACAAAACCTCAGACAGAAGGAATGTAGCTGTAGTATACAATAAATTATGTTATTTTTTTCTCAATTAGAAATTTGAAGTAGAATTATTTTTTTATTATTTTACTAAAAAAATTTTTGTCTCATTTTTTGACACCATGTGCATGCCAGTTTATACATAACAATGAACCCAAATGAAAACAAAGTGCCTTTGAATTTTGAGAACCAACTACTACAAATTTGGCTTTTAGTTTGGATTACAAAAACACTCTATACATAAAAATTAGTTTTTTTAATTTTTTTAATTGTTAATCTAATCTAGTCTGCATTGAAACAATGTTTCAATACACACTTTGATACTCAATTGTAGTATGAACATTGGTGGGAAGAGAGATTGCAGATATATTTAAAAGAAAATGTAAAACTCTTAAAGTTCATGGATGACATGCCAAATATTTTATAGTACATATGAAAAGTTTACTTTTATGTTCAATATTAGTCTATCATATGACTCAATATACAACTTTGAGTTAATAAAAAAAAATGATATTCTCTCATGTAAAAATAAAAAAGGAAAAAATATGTTCTCTGAAAGTTATCAGATATGTTAAACTAAGATAAAACCATTTTACCCCATAGAATATTAATGTAGAAACAGAACATTCAATCTAAAAGGTTTAATAAAGCAGATTAGATAAACGTTTGCATATATACCAGCAGCAGTAAAGTGAGTCCACTGACAAAGAAAGACAACCAAATATTAAAAAAAACATGGTTGCTCACAGCACATGTAATCAAAATTTTACCATCAAAGAACATTTCTCCAGCTTAACAATTTAAAAGGATTTTACTATCATATCAAAGTATTGAACCTATCACAGAAGCAAAAAATCTACAAAGATTTCTTAGAAGTAATATGACAAAGAAAGAGATAATTAGACACAAAAGTTTTTAAAACATTCTTTTTCAACAGTTAGCTTTCAAAAATCCAAGAATACATGAAAAAAAACTAATTTCAATATGCAATTATTAATCCTGGTTTCAACCAAGTTCCATAAACAATAATCGCAATTAATTTGAATACAATTTTGAATGATTAAATGGACAATAAAGAGATTTATTTTCCACAAAAAAATAGACAAACAAATAAAAACAAAACAGATTTTTGTAGGAAAAAACAGGATTTTTTAATATTTTCTTTAATAATCTGGATATCAAATTTGTTTTTTGGACTTTTTGTCCTCATCTAGGTAGTTTATAATGTAAATAGATGTGTTGGAGTCTCTATGGTTCCTGGTATGTATTGTCAGAAGATAGCGGTTTCAATTCCTACCGAAACCGGCCAGAGCATTTACATAGTCCAAAATGTGGTTCGTTAGACAACAACTAGGGAAAGCAGTGATTACTAGGGATACGGTTACAAGACTCAGCATTCCTATCTGAGGTCACAGTGAATCACCTGAAGATGCCCTGAGTTAGATTAAAGGTGCAAAAAATATAGCTCCGGGATTGTTTTATTGAAAAATTTTAATTGCCAAGACTGCTGCTACAAGATTAGGGATTTAGGTATGAGGTTCTAAATCCCAAAATAGGCTAAGACAACTTCCCCAAAAGGAGTATGATATTTACTTGGTGAGCACCCCCAAGTTTGGCACAAGGCCATTTTTACATGCTCTTACCCGAGCTTTATATATTCGGTGTTACCCTTCACCTAGATGAACTGCTCTCCCGAGCTAACGAGCCCCATCTGCCCGAGGCTGCTAAAGTGAAAGTAATAGTTTTGACTGGGATTTGAACTCGCGTAACACGATTTGCACAGCCCGAGCTTCTTCCAATGCTTCACTGTCGCTGCCCTCCCCAAAAGGAGTATATATTTTTAAAAAACAAACACAGACATACATGTATGAGTGAGTATGCGTGCATGTGTCTGTGTATTTGGGCAGCAAATTGTTTTTAATACAAATTTCATTGAACATTAACAATGTTTTTTGTTGAATTTCTTTATTATAAATCCCTTTTATTTTTCAGATGATCTTTTAATATCTGTCTTAAATAGGTAGTTCATTTAGAAATGCCACATGACTGTGTTCGAATTTCTTTATTGTGACATTTCTAAATATATAACCAACAGACAATAAAAAAAACTATCCAAAAATAGAAAGGGTTTACAAAAAAGAAATTTGAAAAAAAAACATTGTTAATGTATATTTTGAAAAAAACAAAAACAAGAGTATCATAAATGCTGACACATTTCTGATAAAGCTTTGTCAAGGCATGTTTATTATTATTTCATAAATATATTGTGTCCATACGATCTTGGTTAGGACATTTTTTTCTCATTTCTTGATTTAGCAAACCCCATGTCCTAAATAAGATCATTTGGACACAATATATAAAAAAAAATGATGATAATAAATCTGCCCTGACAAAAGTGTATCAGAAATGGTCTGCATTTATCGTACGCTTATTTTGTTTTTTCAAAATGTTTTTCTATTCAACATTGTCAGAATTTTCTTTTCAACATAGTTACTGTTATTCTCAAACAGTATACCAATTCCATTAATCCATCTACAAATAAGATAGTATATGTTGGTATGACACCCCTACTACAGTCTGATAGACTAATAAACTGTACCACAATGTCACTTCCAAGTAGCCAGAATAAGGCAGTTAGCAGATGGGACCCTGTGAGTGATGGTCATAACCGTTTGCTCAGTGGATCAACTTAACTGCTATACCTATGTATATAATGGAATACACATATTGTTGCACTGTTCAGATATCTTAGTTAGTTATTCCAACATACTTACTTTACAACAATGGCGGACAAGGATGAGCATCAAGGTGTCCCTTACATTACAACACTACAATAATTAAATTTCCACAGTGGCTTTATACTCTAGTGAGGGCAATGAATTTAGCTTTATTACAGAAATTGTCAATTCTTTTATGATTTAGCATGATAACAATATATTTATAAATATTATATATATACTAATGTATGGTATTTTATTTTAATAACAAACAGTCGCCAATACTCATTTTCTTTGGGGATGATATAGTGTCTGGTGAAAATAAAATAAAAATTTTACTCATTTTATTAAGAAAGGGTGTGGGTGATAATATTCTTATAAATAGGTTTATATGCAAAAGGTAAAAAAAAATCTCAAATACAGTATAAATTGATTGTAGAAAAATAGGTTAAAATTAGATTAAGTTAAAAAAAAAAAAAAAAAGCTCAAACAGGTTTTCTGAGTAAATCTGAAAAAAAAAGTATTTTCTCTATTATTTTGCTAAGGCAAGAAAACAACAATCAACTAACAAACTAATTAAACCAGAAAATATTGTTTTTATTTTTGATTTCTCAAAACAATACATGGCAAATATAATCTTCTTATTAAATATTAGTTAAGAACACAAGATTTTTGCAATGGAGTACATAATTACAAGAGCTAGAACAAAGATTTTCAACCAAGGTAGAATATTTTTCTCTCCCTTGACTGGAATGAGAGAGAGAAAGAAGGAGAATGAAAACTCAAAATAGCAAGATTTTAAGAGCTAGGACCCCGATTTAGATTAGCTTTGTTTAAATTGCTATTAAATGTGTAAAATTTCATTATAGAAATTTTTACTTAAAAAAATAATGGATTTTAAAAACTATTTGTATATTACTTAAAAGGTAGACAATATTGAGGGTAGTGAATAATGACAAATAATGGTGAGATATGTACCAGACATAAAAAAAAGAGTTCTAAAACCCGAGTTAACTTAGGTTTGATAAGTATTATTCAAGAAATAATAATAAAAAGTTTGATATAAAATTCACGATCATTTTAGGATCTTTAGTTTTCAAATTCAGCATTCCATTTTATACATTACTTTTTTACAAAGATTTCTAAATTTGAAGGACCTAGTTTTGCTAGATTTATAAACATCTCTACTACAGACAGCAAATTCTTTCAAACCAATAGAACTGAAAAGTTTTATTAAAACTCTTTTTATCTTTAAAAGGGTCAATTTACAATGAATTTAATGTATGTATGGTCCCCATGAGTGCATAGTGAACGAGATATAAAAAATAATGATTAAGTCCAGCATTTGCTCCTACTCCATTTAGCCCCTAAAGTCCCTATAACAAATACAGAATTGGTCTTTGTTATAGACAAGGTTTAAAAAAAGTTACTGTGCATGTATAGAAAGTTAAATAAACTAATAAACAGTAAATTCTAGTATAAAACATTTATCAAAACAATTTTTAACAATAAAAATATTTATTCATAGTATCATAGCTTATCTCAAAGGAAATGCTGGAAATGTCCTCCATTCACATTAATACATAATTTTCCACTGCACAGCAACCTTTTATACAAACTGTACTATAGATTCAGCCTACTGAATTATCTCTTTTTAAACAATATTTTTTATCATACAAAAATTCGATGTAACACAAAAAATCCTGGATTTAACCTCTATAATATAATAGAAACTTTTCTTTTGAAAAACATACCTTATGTATTATCATCATGAAATTTGTGATAAGTTACTA
Organism: Idiosepius hallami; assembly: GCA_034780655.1. Classification (NCBI taxonomy): domain Eukaryota; kingdom Metazoa; phylum Mollusca; class Cephalopoda; family Idiosepiidae; genus Idiosepius; species Idiosepius hallami. Next base: position 13,803 of record JAUZSX010167251.1, read on the forward strand.
AAGGACTTACAAACAGATGAATGAAGGAATGAAGGCCAAAGTAGGGACCCCAATTTTCCGTTTCAAATTTTCCTTGATTCCGTTTCGACTTTTAGTAAATTCCGTTTTTTTTTCTGTTTTCACTTTTACAAAATTTAATTTTCCTTAATTAGTAGGTTTATTGAATTTTTAATACCTTTATGAGAAAAATTAGCCCTTTCGACACTAAGGGGCCAATATATCGGCCTTAGTAACCAAAGGCAAAAAAGACACTAACATTTCGACCCTATTATATTTTTTTAATAGAACTGCATTTAATTTAACATGGAAACTGATTTCACTAAAAAAACAGAATTCCGTTTCAAATTGACAATTCCGTGAATCTGTCCGTGATTCCGTGATCGCGGAAAATTGGGGTCCCTACATCTATTAATTGAAATCCTTTGAGATAAGGCTTCATAAGCTGTATATACATTTATGTGGATTGCTATCCTCATCATTTGTTTTTTTGTACATTTCATGGTCAGGGTTAGTACATTTGATTGGTTTGTTTAATGGCATATCAACCATTAGAGGTTTTTTAATGCCGGATTCTGTTTAGGTACTGGTAGTGCCTTTGATCTTAGATAAATATTGGTTAATGATGAAGGTAATAGGGGTTTCTTTTAAATGGGAGAGTTTAAATTTAGTACCTCTGAAGAAGGCCAGAGAATTTGTTGACCCTAAACCTCGGGTCCCTTAGAGGTCGATATATCGGCCCTGACAACATAAAGTAGAGTTGACTTCCAAAATACCCTGAGTTTTTCTGAAAAGGAGTCATACCAAACTTAAATACAGACTTGCACCCATAAGTATGCTACAAAATTACAACCATGTAAAACTTGTTTAGGAAAGTTGTTCTAAGAAATAACTTTAATTTCCTGAAAAGAACTGGACTTCTACCAAGGTTATAAATCTACAGTCATACTAAAATCAAATACAAACTTGTATCTGTAATAACTACGGCTGTAATATTATGCTTTTCTTGTCATATACTTTACTACTTTGCAATTTTACCATTTCTCATTAGTAGGGCTATGATAATATGCTTATTAAATATTATTCTTGTCATATACTTGACTATTTTGCAATTTTACCATTTCTTTTCATTCTTTACTTATTAGTAGGACTATGATAATATGCTTCTATTAAAGATTATTCTTATCATATACTTGACTATTTTGCAATTTTACCATTTCTTTTCATTCTTTAGGGCTATGATAATATGCTTCTATTAAAGATTATTCTTGCCACATACTTGACCATTTTGCAATTTTACCATTTCTTTTAATTCTTTACTTATTAGTAGAGCCAAGACAATATACTTTTATTAGAAATATTCTTGTCACACCGAACCCGTAATAACTGTGGATATGACAAGCATATTCTTTAATAAAATAATATTGTCACAGTCCTAGTAATAACCTAGTATAAACTGACCAAAAGGGTTGACATGCCATTAAAGCCAACAAACCAAATCTTTGTCGTTCAACAAAAACTGCTTTAAATTCAACAATATCATGAATGTCTATCCTCGGTGGTCACTTGTAGTCGAGTATGACTGTCCTCCTTTCGGGAGGACGCCTGCAGGATGTCTTTTAACTTAGGGAGACTGATGCATCTTCAGTCACCACACGGACCCTTGGCAAAGAATGGCCTTGTTCTAATGGCATGGATAACCACGACGACTGGAGACCATTCTCTGTTGCAGCCTTCGACCGCCTTTAGTGCCGTTTTTTCATTGTAGACATCATCCACCACATCCGTCGTTGAGGTCTTGCGCTATTTAACCCATAGCTGGAAGGAAGATTGGGCTTCATACCTTTCCCAATGGTATTTAGTTGACATGTAAACGTAGACGGAATAACTTGGATTCGAACCCGCGTAGTACGGTTCCGAAGTCCGATTGTCTATCCACTGAGCCTCGTCGACCGCCTGAATGTCTATATTCACCTCGACAATGCACACGTCAATCAGAACAGCTTATGATTTATATTGTTCCATGATAAAGCCCATACGATTAAAACTTCAGTCGTTTCGTAGCAGGAAATTACGTCCAAGGTGATACATGTGTTTAGGGTGTGGCGATTTAAAGTTGGGGAATTATTCTATACCAGGAGTCTTCCCAGGTCAAAACTGAGTCTTAATCGACAAAGCAGATATCTAATTCAGAATGACTGTGTATGAATAATAAATAACAACTAGTGCTACCAAATCCATTTCCTCTAACGCAGGTTCCAGTAAAGTTCAACGAATCTGCTGATCCGGAAAGAGTACGGACATTAGAATCTGAGCGTGTGATAAGTTAACTTTAGTGTGAGAATAAATTTCAAGCTTGATATCAGTGCTACTATTTACATCAACTGCAGTCAATTTCTTCCAAATATTCTTCATATCAAAAAGTTCTGAACACTTTTTAGTTATTCTAGTTATTTTGGAACTTCATTTTCACTGTTTTTCCTTTGTTTATGTTTTAGTTCACTGTACACGTTCATTCTTTCGTCTTTTTTTATCTCTTTTTCTTTCTTTCTGTTTGATTTTAAGCTTTGCGTTCTTCTAACTCAGGGGTTCTCAAATTGTGGTCCACGGACCACAGGGAGTCCGCAAGAAGAAGATAGGGGGTCCGTGGATTAACTCATCACGGGTAATTCAAAGTATAAATTTTCAATGTCTGAATATTTATTTTTACTTATTAATGTTCCTAAATGATAAAAGTTTCTATTACATGTCAACATTATTTATACAAAAAATTATTTGTAAAGTATTAATTTATTTTCTTTGAATACTTATATCTAAGCTTAAAACCACTAAATATAATATCCTCATCTAGGTGAAGGGTAAAACCAAATGTAATGTGGATTAACTCATCACGTGTAATTCAAAGTATAAATTTTCAATGTCTGGATATTTATTTTTACTTATTAATGTTC